>LTDI01000135.1:0-191232 GCA_001654545.1 Fusarium agapanthi | reverse complement strand
GCAGGGGGGCCGTGAGGAGAGGCGAGAGCGCCAGTGGCGACGGCGAGGAGAGTAAGAATGGAGGCGGTGAACTTCATGTTGAAGGTTGGTAAGAAGCGATTGTCTCGAAATGGAGTGTTGAAGAGTTGATTTGGGATCTGAGTTGATTGCTGAGTGAGTGAGTGATGAGGAAAAGATGAGTTTAGGGGGAGAATGATCATCCTTATATACACATTTTGGTCCCATAGAAATGTATGTCTTGCTGAAGTTGAGACCTCACGATGCCCTCTGTTGACGCCCAAGTGACCTTGTGTCAGCTGAACTCGAAGCTATCGAACTCTTTTCCTCTCCCTTGGACGATAATGAGTGCCGAACTCATGCAAAAGGAAACCCTACGAGAGGTTGGCTAACTCCACAACTGAGCAAACATCGTGAAATCGTTGGAGGAACGGACAAGAGGCTGGATCGAGACCCAGGTCTGGATTGAGCCTCATGCGATAGTCCGAGTGAGCTGAGTCCAATACCTCATGTTAATTCGGCACCAAGGTTCCGAATGATGCGGCGAGGAGAGAATAAGGCCCAAGCAAGCATAGCTTCTCAGCTGCAATGACAGCCAGTGAGTACAGCACATGCAATGCATGAAGGTAGGTAGCCAACAGAGACGAGGACGCATCGGCGAATTAGGCTTCAATGACAGAGTAATTCATTCATTGGCTATTTTGGTTGATTCGGAGGCCGAGACCCGGATCAGCAGGGGAAGATGGACCAACAGATTCGAGGGCTTGACGCATGTAACAGCACAGATGTTGCAGTACGCCTTAGAGTCTCGGGCCTCACAACATAAGCAGCACAGTCTCTCTACCACAAAAGCCCAAGCATTTGATCTGCTTGTCTTGAACTCGGAAACAATCAGGACGCAGTGACTTGTAATCACGTGTAAGACACCAGACGTTTGAAACGGACTCAACTAGGAGAATTGAGAGATCCTAGAAACAAAGTTCAATAGATCTCGTCACAAAGTCCAAAGTCCCAAAACTAAAAAGCTTATTCAGTGGCTCATATCATGGCTGGCTGAATATTGGTTATTACCGTATACCCCGGATCACTCTGCATATGCGCATTGACCCAACGCCGACATCCGCAGTCCCCCAACACGAGAAAACAAACCTTGGCACAGACGGCCCTTATGTCATTTATTGTCATTATAACCGTCCACAGTAGCAGCGGGTGCGAATTTGGTATTTCAGCTTACGGGGCATGTACTTTAAGACATCTGCACAAATACCAGTCTCTGTCTCCCTCAAACTATCTCCGGCATCACTACTCCACTCGTTCACATTACCCGAGCACACACACTCACACTCACTCTCCTGTCTTAAGCTATTATGCAATTCCAACTCTCCGCCATCTTCTACGGCCTCGCCGTTCTGCAGGGCGCTATTGCGTCGCCTGTTGCTGAGCCGGCTGTTGAGGTTGAGGCTCGAGACATTGAGCCTAGAGGACCTTCTATGGGAGACATTCCCTGGCCTAGACTCCCATCTCTTCGTCGTAAGTTCACCGAAACATGGTGCAGTGGTGAATCTAACTTGATCTGCGTGAAGGAGCCAAGAAGGGTAGTGACAAGAATTGTCCTGCTCCGACTAACAACCAGGGCAACGCTTGTTCTTCTGGAACTCAGTACTGCTGCACCACCAGCGCTGACGGGAGTAAGTCTTGCTCTTTTTTTCTCCTACTGTGCGAGGAACCTGACAGCCTAAAGCTCAAACCTGCTCCAACTCCGAGGTCTGCAACGCAAAGATCATCTGCTGCAACAACAACAGCGGCGTAAGTACCTGATCCCCGATCCTCATGCATCGCTCACAGTAATCAGTTCCAAATGTGCATTGGTGAAATTGACTTTAATGCGCCCGTGACCATCAACATCAACATCTACAAGGGCGGAAAGGGTCACAAGGGCGGCGGCTACAAGGCCATCAAGGAGTAAGAGAGTGTCTTGTACATACTACCCAGAGTTTTGTATCTACACTTGTTAGCTGTACCTACTTTCGTTTCTCACACTCCTTTGATGATGGATTGGGGTGATGACCTTGGCCGATGGGACAGAAGAGGGTCGTACATAATAATTAGTAAACCTTAGCTGTCCAAAAGAGGCGATTTGAACCTGCAGATACTCTCGTTTGCTCCATACTCTTGTCAGATCTGTGAAAAACTTGAGGTATTGTGGATCGCGAGCTGTGTAGCGGAGGCCCTACTTGGGTAATGTTTGGTGAGAAATTCCATCAGCGCCCAAGACGAGAACGGCAATCAAACGGTCGAGAGCCTCTCGTCACACTAGCACAGGCCATGACGGTAATAAGCATGGCTTGCGCTAAAATCGAGACTAGCTATAACACTTCTCTGGTGATACCACGTTGAGCCGCCCTGCAACGTAGGATAAAGCCACTTGTTAAAAAGCATCGGCCTCTGGGCATTACGCTTTGAGACACGTTTGTTGTTTGTGTCTGAACCTGGTACCTGGGCTTGAGATCCTTGATCGTTGTCAGCCTTGACAGGGGAGTGAGATCTTAGTGTCCAGTTAATAAGCGATTTACGAAACTTGGCGAGTCTGGGGATTGTCAATGCGTAGATGGACCAGCGCGGTAGTCTCAGATCGATCTTCAAGTCTAGACTGGAATAAAGATGTATTAATGACGTTTATCGTGAATCACGCAATCGTTAGTTCCGAGAGAAGTAGAACGCTATAAAGAATAAGCCGTCCCCAGAAATCCAGGTCATTTGAGAAAACGGCCCAAATGGGTTGTCGTGGTGGATCTAAAAATACCTCAAGTGTAGGTTCAACAACGACGTTGACGGTAGTGGAAAGGAACACCCGCTCTTAGTACGCCCAACGGCAATCATTTAGGGTATGCTCAGGGCCCGTATAGGGCGCCACAGAAGAAAAAAATGACCAGTGATTCCTCGCCACAGATTTTGGTGGCGGGTGGTTGGTGCGACAAGGTTTCTGCTACTGCAAGCCATGCCAATAGCTGCTCGATAGACCAGTCAATAGTTTTGTAACTGACAGTTCCCAGAACCAATGACTTGGAGGATATAGACAGGGAACCGGAATTTAAGATGGAGACAGGACCGGTGGATTGGATTGGATTTCGTCATGGTCTGATCATCAGTTGCTGCATCTGTTGTGGGATAGCAATGCGAAGTTATGCGGTTGAAGAAAATATTTCCGAGGGGATTGAAACCTCGCGTAGACTTGGGTGTTTGCGTTTTGTTACTGTAGCACCAGCCTCGTATACTGAACCGGGCTGACGGGTTTGTGCCGTATTACCGTATGATCGATCCAGTAGCCCGTTTATCGTGCTGTGTCCAGGCACGCAGTGAGACGTGGCCATCATCCGATGGTAGCAAATACCATTGACGACCCTGAACGCATTGCATTGCCATGCATGTCCAATGTTTGCTCGTAACGCCTCGTCGGGACCTTTTCGGCACAAACACTAGAGAGAATCACAACTCGGATGTCCTGGGTCAAATAGGAAACTTCCAATGGATACTAGCAATTAGTTTAGGCGAGGGGGGGGAGAATAAAGTATCGCTAGACTCCCAACTAGACCTTACAGGTTCAACTCAGGGTCCAAAACTTCGTGATGATAGTGATACCCCTGTAGCTTGCTTCCACCGACATCCGGTGCTGCATTACCCCGCAACATGTCTTCAGCATCTCGCTTCAGTAAGACCATACTGTGCCTAATTTATTGGAATCGTGGTATCACTGCATTGCATGAGGTAAAAGACTAGACGAAGAAGAGGCTGGTCGACCAACTCCAGAAAGACATTGTCCAAAGCTGAAATGTTCACCGAGGACCTTCGGTCCCACGGGAGTTGGTAATCCCTGCAACTCAAGTCCTAGAGCCTCAGTTCATAACTCAACCACCCGCTCGCGAACGGAGGTCTTGATGAGGCCATACCCATTTCACTCTCATTGAGGCCCAGATGAGAGAGCAGTCCCCTGCCTGAGGTCTTGAAAGAGAAAGGACTAAAGCTTCTCGACCGGGAGTCGGCGCGACGGCCCAACACTTACCCTTCGGGCTCATATGGATACCTTTTATGGCCTACACGTGTTGGTTGGTTTCCCCTCTTCAGCCTTCAGGTGAGGCTGATCTAAAATCTCACTATGATCAGATTGTTGAGGCAAGGGTGCTGGGATTGGAGTCTACTGGGCGCGGTGGTACCGAATATGTCAGGACTGGAGCGAAGATCTCTTTAGTTTCATACAGAAAGTGTGATTCAGGAAACGGGGTTATTTGATGCATGTGATTGTCATTAGTCAGTAAAGGCCTCGGAGAATGTCGGTTGCATCGTAGGGTGTTGAACCGTAGTGCAGGTATTGTAGTCCAGCTGAATATAGAGGACATACGGAACAAGGCCGGTAAGGACAGAATTGCAAGGTCTCACAACAGTGAATAGAGGATGCGAACTCCGATATGGCGCGGTTGAGAAATTAAGCCTTCTGGGCGTAATATGTCCCTACTTGGAAACCCGGATTAAGATTCAAATTGTATCTTATTTCCGTCTCCTACCTACCCTACATTGAACCACTGGTCCCTAATCGCAGAGCTGCATTTTATGTCTTTTAGATGGATAGAAAACATACTTCTACTTTTACTCTATATCGGATTATCTCAGTTTCGAAAATGCTGCTTTTTTAACAACCGTGTTAGTATCTAAAAAGATAATAAGTGAAATTCAGATGATGTTGGAACCAATGGAGTTATCTTCGAAAGTCATCATTCAGCAAAAACCCCGCAGTCTGATTTATTTTTCATCTCAGCTGAATTTGAAAGACACAGGTCCGAACGGGCGAGTGCGATGCCCATATCCTCGATTAATCCAGCTTAACAACCGTATACTCTGTCCAGACATTGCCTTTGATAGCCCTACTATAGGGACAAACATTCTTAGTCTTCTCAACAATACCCTTTATCTGCTCCATCTCTAACCCCCTGACCATAATCTTCATATCCACACGAAGCCCCAAATCAAGCTTCTGCATATCACCGATAAGATGCACCGTCGTCTCAACAATACTGTCCTCGGGCGCAGTGGGCATGGTGATGCCATCCTTGGCGGCCACGGCGTTCATGGCAGACTGGAAGCAAGCGCCGTAGCCAGCGGCGAACATCTCCTCCGGGTTGGTCTTGCCTGCGTCGCCGGGGCCGCCGAGGGCTTTGGACATGGTGAGGTCGACGTTGAGAGACTCTGCTTCGACGTGGCCCTTGCGGGCGCCGACAACTTTGGCATGGGCGGAGTAGAGGATGGGCAGGTCTTTTTTCTGCTGGGTGCTTTGGAAGCGGCGGGATATGATTGAGGTTCTGAGGAGGGTTGATGGGCTGGGGCGCAGGACTGCGCGGCTGAGGGACTGGGAGATGCGAAGAGACATGATGATTGATTTGAATGGCGTGAGTTGTGTGAACTATGGAGGGTTGATTATGTGGTGTTGACTTTAGTTTTATGATGGTAAAAATCATGAGTCAACCACGTCACCATTAGCCTTAGAGTCGCGTTTCTCTAGCAACGCCCCACGTCATTGATCTGGCCCCAGCAATGTAAGACAATAAGTAATTATGAATTTATTAAATACAAACTATAACTATGATATGTAACGATGCTTGGAAAGACAAAAAGAAGTATATAGAGAGACAAGGTATGCTTTGTCAGATGAGGTCAGGTTATGTCAAAAGGTAGCTGCAGTACTTAGAAATGAAACTTTCGCAACACGTGACCTGATACGGGCTCTTTGACTCAGCTGATAACATTGCCCAGCTTTAACTAGGTATTGGGGGGGGATTGTCCCATGTAGGGGTGCTTAAAATTGATAGAAATCGCGGTTAGCCATCCTGATTTGCAGATAGATACTTCACTTGTTGTATGCTCGGTAGTGTCCAAACATGATGACGCAGTCAGGTAAGGTGAGGGTCACCAACCCTTTGATTGGACAGAGCGTTCATTCGGCTCACAAATCGCCGGTGAAAGCTCCAGGGTAGTTTCATCGGATGATAGAAAGTCCCGAATACTTCAGCCGGATAATACGAAGTGACTAAATGGGGAAGTTATAATAGAAGGCCCCTTATTGAAAGATATGTAAATACTGCAAAGATACCTGCGCCCTCTACAACCCAGTCATGAGCGGCCTAGATGCTGTCACCGGTCAGAAACCAGCACCATCTGGTGAGCGACGTGGTCCACCGCCGATGCCAGAGGGGAAGTATTACAACGCTGATCGCGTTGTTCTTCGAAATGTGCTTTTAGAGGGGTTGGAAGATGATATCAGCTTTGGAAAGACGTTCGAAAGCTATCGTGTCACCAGTGATGGTGTCGAGGTGACCTTTACAGATGGCACCAAGGAATCAGGAGCTATCTTGGTCGGCGCCGACGGTACCAGATCCCATATTCGTCGGCAGCTGATGCCGAATTACACTGTCTTGGACACTGAGTGCGGAGCTATCTATGGAAAAACATTCACCAAACCCGAAACCCGAGTTTCTATGGCCAACAAATTCTTCGGAGGAATATGGCTTGCTGGAGATAGCAGTAAGCCTGGGCTCAAGCTCTTCACCGATACAATTGAGTTTCCACAAAATCTAAGCCTCGACGAAAGGACCAAGTATAGGTGGTCAGATGACTACGTTTACTGGGTACTATGCATGAGCAAAAACCTGCTAGGACTCGCAGCAGAAGATCTCCACCGCCTCGATGCAGCGCAGTCTGTTGAGACGACACTGGAAATGACCAAGAACTGGCATCCAACCGTCCGGTCACTGCTGCAGAGCCAGGACCCATCTGCATCGTCGACGCTTGCATTCTTCGCATCTTCTTCAGAGACACTCAAGAGGGAGTGGGGTTGGACTGGTCAGAAGCCCTGACGTTGCGGCAGTGACTTTGCTTGGCGATGCGGCACATCCCATGACACCTGTTGGAGGCGTTGGTGCCAACTCTGCGTTCCAAGAAGCAGCAGATTTGTGCAGCGGCATTACTCGTGCCTCGCTTGGTGCTGAGGCGCTTAAACACTATGATAAGTTGATGACGAACCGTGGTGAAAAGACGATGGGACTTAGTGGTGGTGGTGCGGAACATATGTTCCAGATGAAGCCCTTCTCTGAGCTGAAGATGGCATCTCTATAACTCTATCAGATGCGCTACCAACTATACCTGTACTCCCAATAATGAGGCACCAAGCTGATAGCCTATTGAATACTCAAAAGCCCTTGTCTATAGATTGTGTAATTTCAGTCCGATAATATCGACAACAGGCCTCCCTATGAAGACACTTCTTATTAACACTGCGCTCAAAGTTCACAGAATAGTCGAGCATGACCTCAACTGCTGCTTCAATCCCCATGGGTTTTTAAAATGAATGAGGGTGAGCCAATTGATACCCGTCGTGCTATCTAACGAACAACGGGTGCGACGCCAAACCAGCCTCCACCGAAGGAAAGGTCGCGACAAAAGCGAATGAGTAACCTAAGTCCGAATGCCGAGTTGATGACTAAATCGACCGTGCCCGCCTACAAAGTCGGAATTAAAAGACAATCGAGAACAATCAGAGACTTAGTGAGCTTAATTTGGCTGTTGGTGGTCGGCAAACTCCGCCACCAAAAAGAACAATGTCTAGTGCCGTGACATCAAGAGGAACAATATCTAGCGTCCCGAATTGAAGCAAACAAATGCTGAATTCACATGAAAATGGGATAATTAAATAACAGACCTATAACCCAGCATCTGCTTAAAGCTCATTGAGTTATTCACTTCAGTAATCCTATGCGATGGCAAGCAATTTCAATATGAGTACCAAATCGACTAGCGAGATCTATAATCAGCTTCAATTTCAGAGCCTTGTAGCTGCTGGAGTCGTGGCATTCATTTCAATCGTCTTGGTCGCTTTGAGATTCTGGAACTTTAGCGCAACACCAAAGGTAAAGATTCTGCTTCAGGATGAGATCAAGAGTGCGAGGCAGAGGGCGCTGGAGTACTGCTTCAATCCTAGAGCGGTGATGGCAAAGGGTTACGAAAAGGTATTGGAAACAACTGTCGTGGATAAGGCGAAACACTGACGGAATAGTTCAAAAATGAGGTCTTTGGTCTTGATACCCAGGATGGTGAGGCGAGCGACGGACAACTCTCATGTCTTAGCTGACTGTGCATAGGTGTGAAGCTTGTGATCCCACCTAGATTTCTCGACGAATTAAAAAGTCATCCCGCGCTCAGCTTCAAAATCTCAATTGACAATGTTCGCCCCCACTTGCCAGCATTCTTCTGATATTTACTGACTCTTCAAGGATATGCAAATCGAGTATACGCACTTCGGCGGTCCAGCGGAATATGTGATTCATGCTATCAAAGCCAACCTGACCGGGTCACTTTGTGAGTATCTCCCCTGCTGGCACCTTCGTTGCAGGCTCAGGCTAATGACACCAGCCACCTTCACACCACTGCTGCATCGCATGGTTCAGAAAAACATGCCAAACATCCTTGGAAAGTACAAAGGCTCGTCTCATCACACCCTCATCCGAAGCTCCACTGACCAGCCACAGACTGGACGCCCGTCAAAGTCCACGACAGAGTCCTCCGCCTGATCGCCACCAACAACGCCCGCGTTTTCCAAGGCACAGCCGCCAGCCTTGACGAAGAATGGCTCGCCGCCTCCACCGGCTACGTCCTAGCATGCTTCGACTGTATCCGCGCCCTCAAACAATGGCACCCCTGGCTCCGACCGCTCGTGTATAGATTCATTCCCGAACGCGCCGCTATCAAAGATCAATGGACCAAAGGCCGTAAGCGAGTCATGGCTTCTATGCGCGAGAGGCACGAAACGGGAGGTAATCTTGAGGACCCACCTACGATGCTGGACCATTTGAGTAATGGGAAGAATGAGCATATTGCGGATGATGTTGAGCTGCAGTTGCTGCATCAGATGACGTTGATTGCTGTTGGGACTGTAACGACGTTTTCTTCGACGACGCAGGCTATTTATGATCTTGTGGCGCATCCAGAATACATACCTATTCTTCGGGAGGAAGTTGAGTCTGTGCCGCGAGATCAGAATGGGAATTTTACCAAGGACTCGACGGTCGCGATGGATAAGCTTGACAGCTTTCTCAAAGAGAGTCAGCGCTTCAATTCGCCAGATCTCAGTATGTCCAGCCAAAAGGACTACAAGCTTCAAGAAGTGCTAACAGGCTACAGCAACTTTCCAACGCGCAGCTATCGCAGACATGAAACTCCCAGACGGTACATTCGTCCCCAAAGGCACCAAACTCGAAATCAACACCTGCTCAATCCACAAAGACCACGAGTTATATGAGAACCCAGAGGAGTTCGATGGTCTTCGCTTTCATAAATGGCGCAAAGCTCCTGGCAAGGAAAAGAAGTACATGTACTCCAGCAGCGGGACGGATGATTTATCCTGGGGCTTTGGACGACATGCGTGCCCGGGGAGATATCTCAGCGCCATCAATATCAAGCTCATCATGGCGGAGCTGTTGACGAACTACAATATTAAGCTGCCCGATGGAGTGAGTCGGCCTAAGAACATTGAGTTTGAAGTATTGGTGAGTCTGAATGCTGAGGTGATGCTTGGGTCTGATGCTGACTATGATAGTGCTCTCCTGAACCGGACTTTGAGATCCTTCTTAAGGACAGGAACCACTAGATAGTATGAAAACGGACAGGGGTCAGAGGAATTCGATAACCTAGATTTGTAGTGGCCTTGGTATTTATGATTATTGTCCGTTATTATGTCTCAGATAATAATGCTGTTTAAGCGTAGGGGATGTCACGCTGAACGCAATGACGACTGGTGACGGCGCCAAGTCTTAGCAAATGCTCCCGTACGGGTAGCCGTCCGGCATCTCTTGTATGGTGGGGGTCGATTTAGAGAGTTTCGAAAAGAAAATGAAGGGTCAGAAAATAGGCCATGCTGTGATTTTTTCCATCCTTTAGGTACTTTTAGAAGCCAAAATCGATACTATCCAGTGGTATAAAAATGCTATCCGCTCTAGTTGGCTAATCTCTTTGCTTCCCAGCCTTTCTATCATGCTGCTTATTAACATGCTCAACAGCCAAATCCTTTCCAACAGCAAGTAAATCCCTCCTGATGATAGCTCTAATATGGAAAGCCGCGCAGATAAACCACACAATAACCAATACAACCGTCAACGCTGATCCAAAAATCTTGATCCCCCTCGATGACAGAGTGTTTCCAACGTTGATACTTGCGAGAGCCAGACCGACATTGGGGAAGACAAGGGCCCACCAGGACAAACTGAACTCCATTCTTCGAGCGGTGCGGAGGACTGATATCGCGGATAGGGCTGAGAACCAGATCGCCATGAGCCAGATGAAGAGCCCTGCGGCTACTGACATGCCGGACCAGAGTTCGCCGGCGGGGATGCTGGGGGTGCTGAGGAAGTCATCTGGAAGGGCGGACTTGGCCTGTGTGCCGAGTGCAATCAGACCGCCGCACGTAAACGCTATCAGAGTTAGTATGAAGACGGGGATAAGTGATTAGGGCGGGTGTTACCTGTTGGTCCAACGGCGATAAACATGCCAGGCCTCTTTGACGCATCCGGCAACTTGTGCTGAATCAGTCTCGAGAGATAAACAGCATAAATAAACAGCGCAAGCATCCATCCAAGTCCCTGACCCATCAAACCAGCGACTATAATCTGCACCGCACTCCACTGCGGTTGACTCCCCGCTATCTTGGCCGCCAACATGCCCGTCACCAAAAACGGATACGCAGGCAATATCCAACCGGGCAACGCCTCCGAAATATCAAGCCTCTCCGTCTCAAAGATAATATGATACTGCGTCACCGCCACCACCATCTCACAAGCATAGTAAATCCAGAAAACCACCCTCATAGCAGTCGTGAACCACGGTCCCGTCTCTGGCCCACCGTACGACTGCGCGCCCGTAAGTATCAGCGCGATAGAAACCCAGAAAGCACCAAAGAAGAACGATTCAGACGGATGATGCAGACTCGTCGAGAAGGCGCGGGGTTTCATGGTGAAGCGCGCGATGATGAGGGCTGTGAAGGTTAGGAAGAGGATGATGTTGAGGATGAAGAATATTTTGCCGATGGTTTTTAGACCGGTGAATGTGTAGGGCTGTTCGTTGAGGAGATTGGCGAGACCGCCTGTTGACATTGTGCAGGGGAACCAACTCCATGTTATTCTGACGACGCGGTCTTTTAGACGTAGAGGGCGAGGTGCGTTTTTGGGGAATGCTCTGTCGCGTGTTGATGAGCCGGATTCGATGTCAACGGGGCTGCCATTCATGTCGCGTGTGTAGCCGTCCCCTGCATTGTACTGGGGGTCACTTGGTTGCGACATTTTGATCGCGATGATTTTCGTATAGTCGCGCGATCAGATCTGAGATAGTGTGGGCATTTGTATTTATTTATTTTACGTTAAACATTATCTTCCTTGATTTGCGATTCTTGGCTTCGTGACGAAAGCCAAGATGTCGTCACTCTGATGCTTGGACCCAGTCTAATCGATCAGAGTTTTGGACTAAAACTCCACTAATCCTCCACTGGAAATTAAGTTGTAGGGCGAGCCAAGGCTGAGAGCCGGCAAGTCATGGATCTGCTGTTGTCTTAAATCCTTTGCATTTGCATTTCCGGCGAATTGCTTCACAGCAGCATGATGGTACTGCCATTGACCAGGCTAAGATTCTCGATGCCGACGTTCTTTAGTGTTCAGAGCACATTTTCCAAGTATGTATTCTACCAGCAATAACAGGGTAGGCATAGGTTGCTTTCTAATCTTGTACCTTAAGGAATACAACTGCCTTTTCCACGAGAACTAGAGACTTATCCTCCTTTTCTGATGCTTCTGTCAAAGCCTTACTGTAGTTTGCCTTACGACCTGACTCCTCCCCAACTCCAATCTCATTGCTTGCCTCTTGCAGAGTGAAAAGAGCCGGGAATAGGCAGATTTTAACCTCTTGACCTAAGAGTGCAGTGTCTCCAGCTTGAGATTGACCGACCTCCATTTTCTCCGCGTCGAATACTGTACCTGGCCTGAAGAAGAGATACTTTAGCCGTTTTAAAGATAGCAGAAGCTCAATTTTGAATTTCAACGCATACTTCAATGTGGTTTTCATGTCACTGATAGTCTCCGGTTCTGCATCGCTGTGAGACAATCGTCGGCCCATATCACGACTTTCCAGGGGTAGAAAACAGCTTAGAGCTTGTACCACCAAGCTGGAAAGCCACTCGGACCTTTCCGAAACAATTCTGTTCCTAAGGTCCTTATTAGATAAGAGAGACTTTATAGAAATGACATCAAGTCGTTGGAGTGCGTTCCATCCACCTAGCCTCGTTAGCTTGGTCTCTTGGTAACAGGTAAGATTGGCCGTGAAGAGAACGGTATGCTTACTTTCAGTTTCGATATGCTTTCTATACTGATCCAAGAGTGGTGAGTCACCAGCCAGGAACGCCGGAAACGCATCTTCGAGAACTAGTTCGAAGATACCTGCTGCCACCAGAGCTGCCAGAATGAATCTCTTAGGGATCTGTGCTGCCTCACAGTGGTCGAGAAGGGGGCCGAGATCGCACCCGCTAATGCGTCCAGCCCAATTGTTTGCCAGATGAGAGAATCCAGTTCGCTGTTCCGGAAGGGCGTCGTCCAGACTCAGATGACAAATCGTTGAAGAAGTGTTGCGAATGTTTGAGTGGAGCTTCTTATACTCTACCCGGAGAGAGGTATTGAGGAACCCAAGCCTATCTGCTTCCAGATCCTCGTAGCTCTTCATAAGAAGTCCCTCTCTTCTAAGCTTTCTTTTCAACTCAGCTACTTCCTCTCGAAGCTGAACTTCAACCCCGCTAAAAATATCCGGGGCTGAGCTAGCATTGTCAATGCTATGTTTCAAGTTGGACTTTTCTCTTTCGAGCTCAGATATTCGGTTTTCCAAAGTGACAGAATAGCTCTTCTGTTTGAGGAGATCTGCCTCGGACTGCCTTAATCTGGCCTCTATGGAGGAGGAGTTCGACTGTGCTTGCGAGATGACAGACATAGTTTCTTCTTGGGAGGCAGAGATAGTATTGTCGAGCTGTCGTTTAATGGCCAAGAGTGCCGGCGAAGAAAGTGTGCTTAGTTCGGATTCGTTCTCCCCTTTGACCATATCTGTGTCATGGTCTCTTGTGAGCTCATCTTCACTAAGATTGTTGTTCAAGACCGTCCTTGTCGGTCCCGAAGAGGCCCTTGCTTCGATCTACAAATCTGTTAGTTCAGGTTCCCTTTCCTCAGATCCAGTCTCTAACCCCTTGTCTCGGACGTTCTGGTATCACGTTTGAGTTGCCAGCCTGTGGAGTAGACAATTCATTGGGTTCTCTGGAGCTGCTGACTGAATAAATTGAACGAGGTGCCGAGATAGTTACCGATCGGGCGGTAAGACCCAAAGATCTGCTTCGTGTGCAACGCGCTCCCTGGGCAGGGCTCATGCTGGCGACAATTTGGTAGAAACTCTCCTGCTCCTCGCCTTGAAGAGGATTTAGACCGGCTGTTCCTTGCTCAAATAGATCATTGAACCTTTTGCATTCTCCATACTTTGTCCATTCCTGGTATAGCTTTCGTCGGATGCGCTCTTTTGAGAAGCACCTTCCCGTCGCATTTTTGAGATAACCAGGAGCCGTGACCTCGAACTTTACACAGGACTGCACGCACCAGTCGAGATATGCTAGAAGCTGAAGTCGCTCGGTGGTGCTCCAAAAGAAACGCTCTGTCGGCTTGGACCTGGCACGCCGCCTGGATTTTCGATTGTTCTTTCTTGCCATGGTGCAGTTGTTTGGGTGAGAAGCTGGAGGCCTTCGAAGCCGCTGGAGTGGATGTTGGTTTGACCCCTGTTGTTTTGTATGCAGGCTGCGCACAGGTGATAAGTGAATTATCCAATTGTATTGACTCAACTGCGCCCATATTGCATATTCGTCGGACCAACAATACGTTATCATTGGCCAACGCGAAATCTACGCGCTCCCATGGTAGCTACGTTTCTGCCTTGCTGCCTAGAAAGATGGTTTGCTGTTGAATCGTGGGGCTAAGCTGCAGCGACAAGCAGATTAAATAGGAGGGTTCCCGGCCTACTATGCGCGAATTGTTCAATTGGTTATCCATGTTTAGATCATGTCATTCTCAAGGTCATCGACCGTGACTCTAGGTCGAGAAAATGCACCTAGTCACCAACATCAACCTGAAGAAGACCACTTTAGACCGGAACCAATCAACCTTGATCTTCTAGATGATGACCGTGGAGACCCCTTGCCAAAACGCCTCATCATTGCGGTAGACTTTGGCACTACTTACTCAGCAGTTTCCTACGTCGACGTGCCCCAAGGATGTCCATC
This sequence comes from Fusarium agapanthi, assembly GCA_001654545.1. Taxonomy (NCBI): domain Eukaryota; kingdom Fungi; phylum Ascomycota; class Sordariomycetes; order Hypocreales; family Nectriaceae; genus Fusarium; species Fusarium agapanthi. The sequence continues at coordinate 176,849 of LTDI01000135.1, read as the reverse complement.
CGATTCCGTCGACTCGAGGTCTATTCGTTCCATTGGAAACTACCCCTATAACTACAATTTCAGCTACAATGATCCGATGGGTAAGGAGGTTCCTACCGAGGTGATATATCCCTTGGACCGCCACTTTCGCGACCACTTTAATCTCGACAAGCCTGAGGAACACTTGGAAAACGGCGATAGTGTTGAGGTGCAAGTACCTGATGAAGATGGGGATATCTCCATGCTCTCAGACGTGTCGGAGGAATTCCGATGGGGTTACCGAGTGCATGAAGTTTGGAAGCGTCCATCTACACACTCCAATACCACTAACCAGCCTTTGTCTCGATTCAAGCTCCTACTTGACAACAGTCAGATGACTGAAACGGTAAGGCAAGATGTCAGCAAGACTATCAACACACTCAAGAAAAGGAATGTAATACAAGGGCCCCTTCATGTCATCGCTGATTTTCTTACCTACCTTTTGGAGCATACTCGCTCCCAGTTGCGTCGTCAGGGCTTTGACGACAGTTACGAGAAGGAGATGATACTTTGCGTTCCTGCTATCTGGACGCAGAAAGCATGCCGAGACATGCAAGCCTGCTTAGCAGTAGCTATGAAGAGAGCCAACTTCACAAGGGCAGATTTACAGAACAAGAGTATTGATAACCTCTTCATCGTGTCGGAGCCAGAGGCAGCAGCTGCACACATGCTCTCCACTTCGGCTGAAATAAAGGTATAAACATCTGCCTTTGCTCTCATCACAACACGCTGTTAATATGATTCACCAGTCCGGCGATTGTTTTGTTCTGCTAGATGCAGGTATGATTCGACCCCAGTTTGGGCCTTTCCCTCTAACAAAACGACTAAGGTGGCGGAACTGTGGATGCGAACACGTATCGAGTCAGCAGAGAGGAGCCATTGAGACTAGAGACCGAGATAGTGGCTCCTGGAGGTATGTTGTGTGATAGCAATGCGTTGCATCTTTAGCTGATTGTTGCTTGAAAGGTGGTCTGCATGGATCAAGTTATCTCAATGAAGGTTTCCGGGACTATCTCAAAGATCTCCTTGCTGAGGAAACGTACCTTGAGGATGGTATCGAGACCATTCATGGAATCGCTGAGAGAATTACATTCGAAGAATTCGAAAAGAAGATCAAGCGGGGCTATGACTATAACGAGCAAACAGCGAGGATGGAAATATATATTAAAGGGCTTCGTGATAATCGTGCCAAAGGTTTCAGGAATGAATGCATTTACATTCCGAGGTAAGTTGAGTTCAAAATCCCTACAAGAAACATAATTACTTAATATGATGGCCATAGACTCAAGATTCGAGAGATCTTTTTCAGACATCTAGATGCTATAGTCGAGATTGTGAAGAGCCAGCTCGAAGAAGCAAGGGGGAAGGGATACACTGTTGGGGTAAGTTACATTTGGTCAAACAGCTGGATCGCTCTAACATGGGATGCTGCAGAAAGTCGTTCTCATTGGAGGATTCGGAACCTCAATCTCACTTAGCCAAAGGCTCCAGGAATTCTTGATGGAATACGGTCGGGAATATAATTGTCGCGTCACGTTGATGGAGCCTCAGCAAGGGTTTGTTTCCTAACTTCAAATGTTGACACCGCTGATTAAGCTCCGATATATAGAACTTCTATAATCAATGCGGTAGCATCAGGAGCTGTTCTGAGAGCTCTGAATAAGGCGAATGGGCCGGAGAGGATAGCTCGTTCAAGTTATGGGATATTGCGAACTGAGCCCTTTAAACAGTACCCTGAGCACGAAGGTCTAAACCCGTCCTACGATCGTCATGATGGGCAGGCATATATTAAGCAAACAATTGATTGGGTTTTGAAGCTAGTAAGTCGTTGTCTAGAAATATTCGTTGCGCTCGAGAACTGACTGGAATGCAGGGAGAAAGAGTCCCATCCGTATGGCAGTGTGAGCCCTTTGCTTGCAGTCATACATTCGATGTCTGGCCTGTCAGTCCCTTTATCTGCAGAGAGATGCTCTACGTGTCAGACCGTGCGACAAGATCGCACTTTAGGAAATCTCATCCCAACAACCAAGGTGAGCTTGAGGATACTGATGAAAGGCATATCTAACTGTATTTTGAAAGGTGCCGAGTATGTTGGCGAAATCGTGGTAGACTTCTCTTCTCTTCGAGATCGGTTAGTCCCAGTCGAGCCCATTGTCAATAGTAATGGACAGAAGATTGGGAAAAGGCATTATAGGGTCGACTTTACAATGGCCATCAAGGTGGTGGATCGCGACTTGGAATGTAAGTTCTGACAGATGATAATCTGCTTTCCTAGCATTTTGAGTGTATATGTTCTCAGCTGACACGACGCTGTAGGTTTTGCCATCCACGATCAGAAGGTAGTCAAGAAATGCCGTATCAACATTGCTTCCGGTTTCAGGCCCGGCGTTAAATAGATACAGATAGTTGGGAGAATGTTTCCATGGAGGCGGATGGGTTTACGTAAGGAGGGGTGAGTGATAGGCGACGAGAACCGGGTTCTTGTGAGATGCTGCATAACGGAATCACATAAAGATAACATGATGCCTCCCCACTTTGAGAACCAAGTTAGTTATCATAAGCGGTTAATTCTACGCGGAAAGTGACTAAGAAGATGCAGGTGACCAGATATAGTAGCTAGCATTGCGGAGATAGATTTATCTATCCTCATCTAAAGCTCTGTTCTTGCTCTAATTGGAGATGTATTATAAGTAATCACAACATATAATTAAATCAATAAATCAATTATCCTGAACTCCATCATTTGTAGCCAATGACGGCATAAAAATCGTCCGAATGGGGGAACCTCATTATCATTACCGCAGCGGCGCAGTCCAGCCCTAAATTCGAGCCGATACAAATCCCAAAATCACGTAAAGGCGTCGCTCGCTGTATATCCCTTTCTATCATAGCCTCATAAATCAGTTAGTCTTTTATCCTCATCGTCCTTGAAAAGATTCTATGTCTATAATCGTCAGTCATTTATGCTGCACCTCCACTTAAGAGGTGGCTTACATCCGCAGCATCCGAAAAAATCAAGAATAACCATGAGCACTATCCGATCTCAATAATGCTATCCCCGTCGCCATCATGAGTGCAAAAACCACACAAACAGCGACGATGATTATCACGGCATATTTCGTCCAATCGTCCCCATCGAGATGTCGCATGTCCTTGGTCCATTCTGGCATGTCAATCGTACCACCCTGAACCAACCACGCAACGGCAAAAATAGCGATGACGATGACGGTGAAGATGAGTTGTCTAGCGTTCCGAACAGCCTCTAAGCAGGGCTGAATTCTAGATTTTGTTCTCGCCATGGCTGCTTTAGTATCGGAAGTTTGCTGCCAGTGGGAAAAAGATGTTGGGGCTAGATGAAAGGTGGAAAAGTGGCATCATCGACGGGCTGGATTAGAGTGCGGCGTCTCCCCGCATATTATAGAGAGGTAATGAGATCACAAGACATTCAGCCGATAAACTGCCATTCGCGCGTTGGGTTGTTTATGGCGAATCATGTTGGGTTTCGGATGCTTCGGAGCGTTATTCAGCCACCGGGAAACGTATGTTTGACCCCACCTCGCTCAGAATCAAGGCAGTCATTCAATCTTGCTGACATGGAGTCGGGTGTCTGAACAAAGAACAAACGTTAGCCTTGTCAGATGTCTTATTCCCCGAGAGTCCGTTAGTGCGTCCCACCGTTGGCACGCGATCTGCATGTCGATCAGATCGGCACATCTTCGCGTATTGAATCATAGATCCCAAAATCATCCCATCCTACTAAATGATGCGGACTAGATGTTTTCCCTCTCTGAATCAGTTCAAGATCCATTCACTATCAATGGCCTGGTAATCTTGCGCCCTATCCTATCATTCGTAACCTCGTTGACATTTCATCCTGCAAGGGAGGGTCGATTTGAAGTCGTGGCCGCCAATGGCAGATCAAAGGACTGGTCTTGGCGTCAGCCAGGGTGGACAGATCTGAGAAGTGATTCACCTTCATCGATAAAATCTAACAAAACTCCACCATAACGTTCATCTGCTCCATTCAGAGAGTTGTCCTATCAAATGACCCCGAGAGCCTAGACCTGAGACTCTGCATCACTTCAGTTCAAAATAGCCTCGACAGCAGTTATCTGAACAACTTCCCAATCGACGAGCAGATTCATGGTGCTTGACTTGCAGCGAAACACGGCGACAGAGACTTAATTAATAACGCTGAATTCAATGCCACTTTACTATCAGTCCAAGTGCTTTACACTGACCAAAGAGTCTTACTCTGCTCCCAAGGACCTTCTCCATATACTTGGTCACTCGGCGACTTTCATCGTCGTGAAGCAGTTCAACTATACTTAGCAGCTTGAGAAGAGGCTCAATTAAACAATTCATCATTTTAATCCAAACGCAATGACGTTAGATATTACTGATCATTTGTTACTTATTATAAAATAAGCGAGAGCTATCTACGCGAGATTAGTAAGAGGCTTGACAAGTCGAGGCTAGCCAGAACAAGATGGCTTTTAACCAACGGTCTCGACCCTTGATTGATATGCAAACCATACGCTTTATCATCTGATGTTATTGGGTACTAGTGAGGAGGGCCACGGCATGATTAGATTGGTTTAGAGTCCCGGCCTTATGTATAACTGAAAGACCTTACAGTTACATATGAGGTTTTGTATCCTTCTTTTAAACATGACTATTTGTTGCAACGTTAGGTATCATATGGTGGGTTGGCACTAGGCTGCAAATATACAACAATATGAGTGCTAACAGTGCAAACATATTGTTGTTCGTTTGTGGACCCATCGGATCGCAGCCCACTTGACCGAAATGAAACAACCAAAAACACCACGTCCACAATTAGCCTGGTATACCCCGCGTTCTAGACTAGCTTCCCCATAAACCGCAGGACTGCGGTACCAAGATGCCTCGGCATGTTGACCGCTAGGTCAAGTGGTGCAGGTATAAAGAGGCAGCCAAGGACGCAACAAGGTCCCGAAAAAGAAATCAAGTCCCATTACGACTTGGACACCATTCTACAGCAAAGATGACTAAGATTCACGGCACATGTGACCCGAAATTCCACGAGGTTCGCTCTCTTCTTGAGAAGTATATCGAGTCAGGAGAAGAGATTGGTGCTTCAATCACCATTGACATCGACGGTAAAGAAGTGGTGGATATCTGGGGTGGATACGCAGACAAGGAGCGAACCAAGCCATGGGAGAAAGATACAATCGTTAATGTGTTTTCGTGCACAAAGACAATCACCAGTCTCGCGGTTCTCATGCTCGTCGACAGAGGATTAATCGATGTCAATGAGCGAGTATCACATTACTGGCCCGAATTTGAGCAGAATGGCAAACAGGATGTTCTTGTTAGGCATTTGCTGGGTCATACCTCCGGTGTCTCAGGCTGGGAAGAACCCCTGTCGACTCAAGACATGTATGATGTTGAGAAGACAACTGCCATGCTAGCCCGACAGGCTCCATGGTGGACTCCTGGATCGGCTTCTGGGGCATCTCCTCGGAGAACTGATCAAGCGTGTCTCTGGAAAATCACTCCGTGAGTTTGTGGATACTGAGATCGCAGGTGTTTTGGATGCCGACTTTCAGATTGGCGCAGTAGAGAAGGCCTGGGATCGCATTTCTCCCATCATTCCCCCGGACTTTACAGGAACTACACCAGAGTTTGAAGAGGGATCTGTCCAGGCCAAGACGCTACTAAATCCACCACTTGACCCCAATTCTGTGAACACCGCGCCTTGGAGACAAGCTGAACTAGGCGCCGTGAACGGCCACGCTAACTCCCGATCACTTGCCCGTATCCTCTCCGCAATCACTTTGGGAGGCTCGACCCAAGGCAAGAAGCTACTGTCAGAAGAAACAATCAAGTTGATTTTCCAGGAACAGTCCAATGGAAAAGACTTGGTCCTTGGGTTACCGTTCAGACTTGGCATTGGATATGGACTAACACCATCTGGTGCGCTGCCTTGGATTCCAGAGGGCAATATTTGTTTCTGGGGCGGTTGGGGAGGCTCTACTATTATCATGGACTTGGATAAGCGTATGACGATTTCTTATGCTATGAATAAGATGGGTGGTGGAATTGTTAGTAGTGATCGGGCTGAGGCTTACGGAAATGCGATTTATCAAGCTTTTGAGAAGTCATGAATCTCGAGGGTTGCATTGTACCATACATGGAATCAGGCTCACTTATGGATCAGACTTCATCAGATATGCTGAAAAGCTTATCTTAATAACTAGTCAAGGCAAAGAAACTAAAGCGACACAGCACAGCAGAAGCAAAAAGAGAAAACAAAATGGCATATCACAACTGTTCTCTTTATTTTAGACCGTACTATCTGTCACTGAGGATCTATAAAACAAAGTTCCAAAACAGTCACTGAAGTTAAAGAAAAACTTAGAAACAACTAGCTATCATTGATTGAGAAGGCCACGAAAGCGTAAATATAGGCAGACCAGAGTGGAAACACACGGATACGCAAAGAATTTAGTTATAGTCGCAAGATAGACGCTCATACCAACTATGTTGAGCGCGCTGTTAGTAAACGATGAGAAGCGAATAGGGATCACATCATAGCGGGAGCATGAGAGGAATGGAATTTACCACTTACAAATCTCTTGCAAGGCCATTTGAGACCTCGTCCCCGTCAGTGCAATCAACAAAAGTGGTTTGCGAAGCTTCGGGCGCAGCCGTGCACTTGGCGGTGAGTCCGTCATCACATACCACGCTGCCAACCGTCGCTGTGTTAGGTCCCTGGTAAGAACAAGACGAATGACCATGAAGGTTAAAAGTAGCCAATGATGTCGGGTACAGCGCTGGTGAAGCTCGGCCAATGTCGGTGCTGTAGACTATTGGGTTATCCTTGATGGCACAGACATCACTATCTGACCAGTCGCCCTTGTGGAATGGCCTGCAGTCCCACCACCAGGTATCTGTCACGCCTCCGTGTCCTGCGACCTCGATCTCTCTGGTGTAAATGACCAGAACGTAAGGCGATGGGGATGGGGATGGGGTTGAAGCAGTAGGGCCGATGGGGAGCTGGGAGACGGAAATTGTCGTCTTGGGCAGAGGTGACATGTAGGCGCATCTGTTGACAGGCGTGACATTGCTGTCAGTTGACAGTGTAAAGGTTGAGCCTGAGCAGACGCAGTAGCCTCTGGCTATACCCCCGTCAGGATCAGCGTTGTGCGTGCTGCAAGAGACATACGATGGAGCCGTTGTTGTGCGATGAGGCTGCAGCGTGACGGGGCGGGTGGTGACGCCCGAGGCGGGAAGAGGATCAAGGCTTGGGTCTGCATCATCAGGGAAATCGACATCATCATCCCCACAAGGGTTGCTGTCGTCATCGCAAGGGTCGCCGTCTGCGTCATCCTCCTCCCCATCATCGCCATCTTGACCACAGCCCAACCATTTATAGACATTCGCATCTAGGAAGCCTCCCGACGAACCTTGTCTTCCAGCCAAGTCCCGAGCATGCGTCCGCTCTTGAGTATTTGCCATGGCCTGAATATTACTGTCGTTGCGCTTTACAAGAGCTCCATCGCCATCAGCAGTATTGGCTGGTGGGTCAGTGCATCTTTCATTTGCCACGATGTTGTCCTGTCTGCCTAGGGCTTGATAATCAGAGTCCAAATTCCATGAATTTGTATCCTGGTCCCAGTCATACTTTCCTGGTGAAGGATAACGGCAATATGTTGGAGGTACGAGCGCGTAGACTGCACAATCATCGTCTGTAGGATTCTTCACCATCTTGTCCTTGGAGTCGAGGTAGTGCATGAGCTCCGGTTTCTTGCGGTCGGTGTCAGGCACGTCGAACCACGGATCCCATGTTCGGACTTTGTTAACCACAAGGTTATTGACCAAGGTGAACTCTGGCCCGTACCTGGCGGCACAGAAGTTTTCATCCACCAAATCTTCCGGCAGGTACTTGGTAAAGCTGGGATCGAAATCAACGCAATACACAATGCCATCAGTATCGATCTTTGGGTTTTTCCCTGTCTCCTTCTCCTGGAATTCGCTGTACCTCTTCGCCACTGACTCGAGCCAAAGTCTCAGTGAGTTACCGGCGAGCTGATTCTCCAACTTCTCAGACCAAGAGCCACCAGGAATCAGCCGAAGTACGGCATCAGTGCCTTTTGAGCGATCGGGGTTACCAGAACCAAAAGGGTATTCTTCCACTTCGCATCCGTCAAGCTTCCAACCTCCTTTTGGCTTGTCTTTGCTCTTGGCAAAGTAATGCCCTTTGTACCTATTTTCACAGAGAAGATTCGTCAACAAAAGGGAACAGTGGAAAACCATTGCGTTTTTCAACGACACAACTCACCAGGGCTGTGTGACATGGGCCTTCGATCCCCTTACATGCGTCAAAATAGATGTCGCCCCTCGAATTTCGATGGCTGATTTCTCATTGCCACAGAAGTTCGGATAGAGATCATGCGGACATGTAAAAGTAGCGAGGCATTTACCTTTTTCTGGTTTCCTAGGGTCTTCATTCTTGGCGGGACAGAAGTCGCTTCCATGCCTGTCCAGTCTCAAGCCTAAAGAATCTAGACCTCGGTTGATTAATGATGGGAAGTATCCCCCAGGGTCTTGACGCTTGGCTTTGGAAGATATCGGACAACACGACCTCTCGCCGTTCAAGTACCTCTTAACTGCATCCATCTTGCTGTCAATCTTCCGTTGGCAAGAAGTGACCTTGGAGCCAAGTTCATCGCTTGGAACATCACAGTTGATTGTATTTGAGCTTGCATCATAGACAGGGTAGTTGCCGTTATCGCACATACCCGAACTTGTGTCAAAGTCACAAGGATCTGCCTCGGTATCAGGGGGGTTACCAGAGGGTCTTGGGTGTGGAGGAGGATCATCGTTTACAGGCGCCGGCCCTTCGGGCTTGGGACACTGGCCCGCAACCTTGACACCAAAGACTTTGATGCATGGCAGATGGAAGGTAGGCAATTCCGGAAACTTGGGCCACCTGAACTTCACCCGCGGAATCTCGGGTGTGTCCCAGACTATTACTGGCTCACAGGTGGGACAAGGCAAAATAACAGGTACGACTGTCGTCGATGAGTCGCTACCGGTTGTTGTGATCCAGATATTGGTGGTGACTGGGAATTCAGTGAAATCTTCAAGTGAGACTCCAGGCGGAACTGTTGTCATTGTTGAAGTCACATCATCGTCCGTGGAAGTCGGCAGAGAGGTAATAGTGAGCGTCATGCCGTTGGTGGTGACGGTCTGCATAACTGTTGTGGGTGGAAGTGTGCCACTCTGGCCAGGCGGAACCGAGACGCCACCTCCACCAGGACACCAAGCTGCCGCCGCAGGACACGTTGGGCCAGGACTATCTTTGTTGCCTGAAGCAACAGATGGTGCGAGCTTGGCTGGTCCTTGTGGAGATTCCTCATTTCCGTTGTAAGCAGAAACACACCACTCATAGTTCCATGTGCCCGGGAAGAGTAGAAAGTCGTCAAGACAGGTCGAACCGGTAATGTTAGCAACGATTGCAAACTTGCTACCCTTTTCATTGACGTTCCGGTTCCAGACATGATAACCTCCAGCAAAGTCGGACCCGGTCCAAGTGATGCTATGGAAAAAGTCAATGTTTACCATACTAGAGAGGATGTCAACGCTAATGGGGGCTTACTGAACAGTCGTGGGGTCTGTAGACAGAATCTTGAGATCAGAAGGAACTGGTGGTGTTCCGGCACCTGGCACAGCATTGTTGGCGAAAAAGGGTAGACCTTGGCCGTTTTCGTTCCAAGTAACGGGGGCGATCAGATAGTTCCGACCAGGAGTAAGCCCCTTGATAACCGCAGGTGAGCTAGTGAAAGCTGCACCGGTATTTATCTCGCAGTCATCTGGGCTCCAATCCCAATACAAGATGTTGTATTCGACAATCGAGTCTGATTTTGAAAATTAATTGTGTTGATTAGTCATTGTGATTTTAAATCAAGGAACCTTTGACCAAATTAGACATACCAGTATTTGGTCCAGTTGGAGGATCCCATGTTACAGTGAACCCATCATCACCAGGCTCTACCTTTACGTTCTGCGGCGGATCTGAAAGTTTCGGAGTGGCCTTCGCCGATATCTTTGATGTATAAGGGCCTACGGAGTAGTCCCCGTAGCGAGCTCGCACAGAAACGGTGTATGTCCAGCCTTCAAGCGGCCACTGCGAGTCCCATCTGCTGGATAAGGTGGTTGTTGGAGAGTATGTGTTGGCGCCACCATTAATGGAAACTGTAACATCGTAACTATAAGCACCATAGACTACCTATTATTTAGTTAGTAAAAGCGAAGATACAGATTACACGACTGAGTGTCGTTGATGTAAGAACACATGATCAAGGTTGGTGTTACTTGCCTGGATCCCAGGTGGCGGTGACACCCTGGGGAGAAGAAAAGACATGGAAGTTGGACGGTTGCGGTAAGGCTCGGGCCAAAGCTGAGTCGCCCTGGCCAGGAACCTGAACTGGATCCTTGCCTAGATTGAAATCCTTCACTAACGTTTTGGAGAAAATGCTAGCGATCTGGAACTCGCCCTGAGCATTGGGGTGTAAGCCATCAGTACCTACTGGTGTTAGCGAAATGAGCACAAAACAGCAAATTCGACCACAAGTGTTGATAATACATACCTGCAAGGCAGCCACTGGGTTGACAGTCCTAATGACAAAGAAATCAGAACTTTTAGCATGCTTCAACCACCAACGAAGGGCTTGTGGATAAGATATACTTACATAGTTATCCGCAAGTGGTACTAGATGAATTGGGGATTGCTTAGTAGACCACTTGGATATATAATCTGGAAGCAGCTTGTTGTATATCTCTGTGTTCTTCACGAGGTCATTGCGACCCTGGATAAAACTCCTCTGAGGAACGTCAGCCATGGCAATCTTGACATTGGGGTTCGAAGCTCGGGCGTTAGTGACAAAAGTATCGACACTATCCAGTGTGCCGGCAGCGTCGCTGTAGAACCAGCCCATGTCATTAAAGCCGAGCATAAAGAGAATAAGATCTGCGGGTGTTGACTGAAGAACACTCTCGATCAATCCTTTGTCGACCGCAACAGGCCTACCTGAATGTCCTATTAGCACCAGAAAAGACCTAAACAGGTTGGAGATCTCCGAATATTACCTACCCCTGGACCAAATATATTAGCAAGAGCGTCAGATAGGCGTATGTGAAGTAAAGATTAGAGTCAAGGCTAGGGTTTCCGGAGGAAGGGCAAGGGAATGTTATCGATGTTTCTTGCCATGCAGAAAAGTGGTTGCAGTTTGACAAGAACGCTTCGTCCACGTCTGCAGCATAGCCACCAGATGTTTTAGGAGCACTAGAAGGAACTGGCTTTCCATAGAGAGCTGGAGGGGAGGGTGCTGCAGGTGGATCCGGCGGTACCTGATAAAGCTTGATACTTAGCATGATTATATCGATCAAGGGTAAGTGTTCTGTCTTCTGTCATTAATACATACAGTGCCTTTATAAGGTCCAACCATTTCAACGTCGATACCATTCTGCTTGAAGAACTGCCAGATTCTATAACGCCAGGTATAGTCACCCTCGCGACCTATTGTGAAGAGCCGTTAGGAGACGCCCTTTGAGGGTCTATTGAGCAGTGGTATTGAGGCGTCGTACCTTGAGACATTGAGTCACCGACAATCATGACCCTCAGAGTTGGCTGGCGTGTAACGACTGACATGCCTGAGTTGGACACATTTGCTGAGGCGATCATGTCCGCAATCATGTCATTGACTGGTCCAAAGCTGACCCCAGCTTGTACAGGCGGCAGGGCAGGAGCAAGTTTACTGACGATCTCATACTCAGGGACAGCACTGATGTTAGTTGGTAAGGGGAGTGCAGGAATAGTTGAAAGCTGATGCAAGCTCCATGAAATGGAAGACGCCAAATGCACCGCCGAGGAGAACTCTATACGACTGGGGGCATTGGCTGTGCCTGCTGCCGGAGAATATGAGATGGTATCGGTCTCTTGGCCCGAAACGAGACCTGGCCAGAGGAGGCCACAACTGAGGGCAGCAAATACAGCCAGGCGGAGAACTTCACTAGTTCGCCGCATGGTTAAAGATGTTTCAAAAATTATCGTCAACTCAGGAAAGATATCTTTGGTGTCATTCTATTATTTCTGGCTTTGGCAATTCTGAACACTTTATATTCCAAATTTCCGCCAAATTTGAGCCCGGAAAGACTTACAGGAAGCGGCAGGGCGTGACATGCTTTCAACTTGTATCAAACCAACATGCATATAGCAGTGAGCTTAGAACCAACATCACAATCATGTTGTGCAGCATCTCTTGAGGTTGAGGTCTTCACGTATCTTTCAAGAGTACAAACGGTAATTGGTTAGAGACTAAGGCGCGGAGTTCCCTACCGGCTACAGTAGACCCTCTTTCGAGTCTGGACCAACTTTGTCACATCAAACCCTGCAACTCGCCTACCCCTCAATTCCCAGTTTATAGTTAGTGGCAAGGTTAAACGGCTATGTCGGCAACTTGACGTCGGGCTCTTCTTCATATGACTTAGTACTTTTCGAATTGCAAAAGTACACTTCTAACCAACCTAGAATTAGACAGAGATAAATATCACCAACAATACTTTCACATGAACATAAGCGAGCCCAGGCAGCTGATGCCGAAAGTATCCCTCCCATGCCTTATCGCCCGGGGATAAGAACCAAGCCAGTGACACTGACGAGGGAATGATCAGACATCCACCCAACATGAATGAAGAGAGACGCGAGCAGATCGCGGCCGCGCTTCGCCAGTACCGTGAGACGGTATTGCAGCACAATCTATTCTTGCTCCGTACTCTAGTGGAAAAAGTCGAAGCTGAGCCTACTCCGCCGAACTGTACAGAACCGGCCGCACAGAGCCTACGAATGCAAGCAATCCAAGATCTCATTGAAGTTCCCGAGTCCATTGAAGCGCCACGAGACGTCCTTGATGAAAGCGTCATCTCTTCATTGATCTCGTCGGCCTCACTCGAGGGCGTAGACGATGATCCAGTGGACCCCTCACTAAGACGAGAATACTTCGCCGGTATCCAGGCAGGCATTGCAGAGAGGGGCGTGGAGGTTGCCGAATTTCCCCCCTCGGACCTAGAGTACCTCTGTACTCTTGTTGGTGGCATTACGGGTCCGGGTCTTCCATTTCACAGGGAAACATCGCAGTTCGACTTCATCACACCTCTCCGACCCGGCAAGATGAAAGCCATGATTCAAGCTGTCGTTGTGCCAGTACGGCGCGATACAGAAGGGGAACATAACCAACTCGCTGGGCTTTAGGTGGACTGGGAAATTGCCATAGCGTTCAAGATTGGCGCTGGCCCTCGTGGTTAGGGTGGCGTATACGCTCTATACTGCCGCAATGAGGACAACGAGCGGTGGGAATGGAGATATGGAGTTCATGACGAACAGTGGTATAGCGATGTCTACCATAATGTGGAGGAATTTCTTGGCTTCTATGCTCATTTCAATGAACAAACTGAGGAAGACCTCGAGGATGATATAACTAGTTTGGAAGCATTGGTATGATTATACAAGTAGTTCACGTTCGTCGTATCTAGCACCGTGTTCTATTGTCTCTACAACAAACTATCCACCAAGCAATACAGGCTTATCAGTCCAGCAGCCCGAGATGAGTGCAGCATTTTGATTCCAACAATGTAGTAACCACAAAAGTGCCACAATACAAAGCTCCCTGCTGATCCAAATCCTTTCCACAAATCGCTCAGGATCGATCGACCCGCTGTGTTGGGTAGCCAGCGCTTGACGAGCCCGGCAATTATACCCATGGCCAAATACAAGCTAGATATAGCTATCTCTGGTCTTGAAATGTCCAATCGCCGCCGCGATCCATCAAACTCATATATTTCAGTTCCAACTGATTCTTCCTGAAGATGGCTATGCAATTTTAGAAACTGAGAAAGTTCTCGACGCGCCATCCAATACTCTGTACCTCTTCGAAACACCCCGAAGTTGTTAAAAATGGGGTTTCCGCCCTTTGGAGCTTTTGGTAGTGTAGTGCCAGCTATAATTTCGATTAGAAATAGCTGTGAGCTCGATCTACTGGCGTTGATCGTGCAACTTGCCTCAAGCTTGAGATCAAGAACACGAATTACGGTGTCGTTGCTTGGAGTACCCTCAGAGCTGGGTATCGAGCGATACGTGGTAGCTAAAATGCATTCATGCTTGGGGTTGTACAGACCAATGCCATCTCGAGCATTATTATAGTGTGCCATCCACTCACAGTTCCCAGAGGCTGTGTCCGAGCTAGTTCTACAATAATTCTTTAGCATAACTTCGAGTCCAGTTGTTGAATGGACTTACCCCATCCGTATCCGGGCAAGATCATGTTTAATGCTGCTGTTCATACCAAAATAGCCTGCTTCACTGACGACTCGCTCCCCGGGTATCACGCAAAGATAGCGGGCAGTTGCAGGGTCATACAAACGGATGTTATCGCCTGAAGAAATCCGCCGCGACCGCTGCGACCTTTTTCTGTAGTAACGATATTTTTGAATTTCCCAAGTATAACGAGTCATAAACTTGTCCTGGAAGAATACGCGGTATCAACCTTCACTGAGCCAACGTTCCCCGTCTTCATCAACATGACCATTCAAGGAGTCGAGTATCTCTTCTGGCAGACTTTGCAGCCAGATCATACTGTCGGTCCAGAGTAGAAGGTACATAGTATAAGCTGTTGAGCCCATGATATTGGATCCAATTTCGCCTGACATTGGGAGTCTGTCCAGTGCAGGGAATGGGGTTAGGTGTCTCCGCACTGAGGCTGAGAGATAGGAGAGGTTATAGTTCCCGCCAGCTGCTGATTCAGACATTGGGATAAGAGAACCAATCATCGACATGGCCAATAGCGGGCAAACAATAAACCCAATGACAACATCGGCGCTGCCCTCGAGAGCAAGGCGGACCTATGGTCGTTCAACGTTGAGAGTCGCGTGCTTAGTAAGATATATGGGTTAGAACTCACAGGTGAGTATCTGAGGTCTGCAATCTTCCCAGTTATTTTTCTGACTCTAGCAACTGTCCATAGAAGATATGCTATAACGGCATCAAGCTCGTTACAGCCTATCAAGTAGCTGATGAGCACTAAGGCCTCCCCAAGACCGAGGGAAAACAGTGCTTGTAACCATCCAGGGTGGTTTTGCCAGGAAATCGATGCTATTATGGTCAGAGTCAAACAGCCATCTGACAAGTTGTTTAACTATTGAATTGTGAGTCTCTTTTGATGTAACACCAAGTGAGAGGAGTTGCATACGAGCGCAAGAAGATGTTCAGGTCTCAAGAAGTTAGACCAGAACTTGACCCCCGTACCGACAATCACATAACACAGTACAGATTTCTTGTAATGGCTGCCTGCCGTCAAAGTTCCGTCGGCCTTTGACACCTGGAAAAATGCAAGGCCCATAGAAAACGACACGTGCCAGTCAAAGAATTCAGTGTTGGTTGAGACGGTCCAAGGGTAGCGGATAAAGGAGCGAAGAGTTCCAGCGTCAGTTGACCTCTAGCGCTAAACTCGTTCAGGGCATTATGTAGATGTACTACAAAGGAGCTGTAATCAGGGGCTGCGCGGCTTATGGCGAGGAAGGCAATAATGAGTATGGGTAAGATAATAATCTGCCGAATCACGCTGGAACGTGCAGGCTTGATCTCCATTGCGTCGATATCTTAGGCAACTAAGCTATTGCCAGAGTTGATAGAGAATAAAACGAAATGTGAGAATAAAGTGAGAGGGTGGCTCATGCCGACTTGACGCTAGTTCATCCGGTGTTTGTTGGTCCTATGCCTGTTGGTTCTGTACCCTGGCAGCAAGATAATTAGCCATTATAGGAATCTGCAGGGTAATTCCTGTGGTTTTAGCCGAGGTTCTCAAATCAAATGCCTCGGCCGGAATTGGATGGTATTCCTTTGAGGTATTGCTGTGGTTCATGGTTGATGTATCTCTTGCCCTTTTTGATATCTTATCTGTTCTATGCATATCATAGTCACTTCGTGTTTACTATACAAGGACTAGTCACAAACACCAGCTGGTTTATTCTGTCCATATTATTGTTATTAATTTAACAACTAAAATAATAAACATTACACAACCATGAAAGCAAAACCGGACTATACAGGATGACTTGCCTGGAACACAGCAGGAGACGCCATGGTCCTTTAGCGTCTCGTTGTAAGCCCGCATCCTAGCTCTATCCTCTTCTGTAGGCTTCCTCGGGATGTCCTCCGGATTGGGGTAGAACATATCCTTAACGGACAGATTACGGCCGTCGGCGGTGCGAAATCTCTCGGGCATTGGTAGGCCTTTGTAATATTCTCTAACCTGTTCTGGGCTAAGGCCAACCGCATCAAGGACATTCCTTTCGGCATCAAAAGTACGTAGCACGCCATCGTAGTCCAGCGCGCTTATGCCGTGACCATCTGGATCACGCTTCATCAACCTTCGTATGTCGTGCAAGGACATGTCGTTGACCGCAAGCTGTCGGTTTGCGACGTCCTGGGGGTCCTAGAGCTGGTTAATCGAATGGCCAGTGTGCTGGAAAATCAGGGAGTTTGAGGAGCACTTGCTGGCAGTTTATCTGTCAGGGCAGTACTGCTTTGTTTGCAAATAAGATCCAGCTCCCGAGGTGCAAGTGAGGCATATAGTGAAAGTAGAAGTATTCTATAGATAAGGGACGGCTATGTCAGACTAGCTGGATAACCCCATCTAGAAGTCGCCGAGTCGGAATGCGGCGCAGGGGCCCGTTCCGAGCGCAGTCAACCGACTCAGCTATAGCGCTGACCTATGTAGGTAAGAAGCGTACGGGGTCCCCTTATGGCAGTTCGCAGGCATTCAATTTCGAGAACCTTATACAATATTGACAATATTCTAGAAGCATCCTCATTTATGTGGCTTATTTCTATTCTGCTATAACCTTACTGTGAAAGAGGTGCAATAGTATTCTGAGGAGGTAATCCATAAACTTAGTTCAAACCAGACTGCTGCCATGCTTCACGAGAGAGTCTCCATGATGAGTTTCTAGTGGTAAGATACAAGCGGGGTCACGAATAGAAAACGTTCAGTGCTTCGGTTCGGGATCATTTACCATGTAGGTGACCAGTACACTCGGCTCTGAGAAGCTGTCGGGTTTTAATTCCGCTAATTGAAAGGCTATCATTATTTCGCAACTTCGCTCCATCCATAGAAGTAGTTTGCTGCGGATTATAGCCCTAAAACTGAAAGTCCGATATTGGATTATCCGTATAAGGATATTGAGTCTGGAAAAGCTGCGTTCCAGGGAAACTGAGCTCCGATGTTTGATAGGAGATTTCGGAAACCTCTGACGGTGCAGCTGAGAAATCAAAAGACAAGGGTGTAGTGTCATAGGGCGCTACCAGGGGATGACTATCAGGTCCCTCCGCCATATAATGCGAAACAGTATCCAACTGCACTCCAGCAGATTCCTCAGGGCTCAGTTCAGAAATAACAGATGCATTCCCGGACGCCTTTCCAGAAGGCTTTGCTTCGAAGCGAGCCTCAACCTCATCGAGCAGCCGCGCCAGGAGTTTATATAACTCGTCAGTGTAGTCAGGCGGCTGGTCACCCGCCTGCACGAACTCAGAGATCAATTGTCGTCCTTCATCTAGCCAAATCCCGCGCAGAATCCCAATGACCTCTTTGACGACTCCGTCCAGATGCGGCTTCGGCATGGTACCACGCGGTGCCCCAAACAGAATCTTCCAAATCCCGTACCATTGTGCCTCGGGCGAAAGGCCCTTCGCGAAGCGGGCCTGGAGGTATCTCTGAGAAGCTAATGACACACTATCCCAGTTCGCCCCAGATCCTGGTGAGCAGTTCTGCTGTAGTATATGCTCCTCTTGCAGGTTCAAAGATAAGAACCCCTCAGAGCATCTCGGACAGGGGTAAGGGGCCATATGTCTTCTCTTTAAATGCTGCTTTACGTCCGAGATGCGAACCATCTTGAGATTGATACATTCAAGATGACGTTCTGGATTCTTTCGAAAATACGGGCAGGCGAATCTCTTGACGCTTTCGTTGTGGCTCTGATAGCCATCTTCATCAACGTCGTAAAGATCCTCGGCAAATCCACTCGCGCGCCTCCTTTTATTGGGTGTTGTACTGCGGGCTGGAAAGAGCGGACCTTGGTTCTCTTCTTCGTTCGGGAGCTGATTGTTGGTAATATTTGGAGGAAGTCCCAGAGCATTTAATATTGATCCAGCTCTTGATGCTGGATTTCGTGTAATCGGGATGGGAGTGTCTGGCCGCCGCGAGAGTTTACTTCGGTGAAGGACCATTCCATCCAAGGATGCAGCTTGTGATGAGTCGGCATTGTCTTTCGAAGTCGTTGTCAGGTATTCATCCAACAGGTATCTGGTAGGTACTAAGAAAGACATATTAGTTTTGCATCGATGATGAATCCAAAGGGTTTTTTTAACCTGTATTTTGAGAATTAACATCGGTGTTTCCTGATCTTGGCGGCGCTGGCGAAATAGGTCTGCCATAAGTGCACTGTGAGGCGCGGTTATGGAATTGCAAACTTGATTTTGGACGCGTCGCGTAATACTCGGTTGCCGTTTTCCCCCTTATGTACTCATGTATAGACGCTTCCTGCATCAAAGACATTGTCTAGAAACAGCCCGAATGTGTGCGATTGGAGGGGCCTTTATTCAATGCGTGAGGCTGTATCATCAGCCAAGTTGCAGATTAGAGTGAGATGCTGGGATGCACCGGAGCTTTAAAGTATGTGCTTCAAAGAGCCGGCGAAACATTTCAGCGTAAGGCGAAGTAACGAGGTCTAAGTGCTGCTCACGCAGGACAGCCTATGATAGCAGACTGGCCGGGTGCTACATAATTTTGTGAGGGGTAATGGTATAATATGGATGTCACTTTTCTTAATGGGTATGGAGATCAATAATCTGGCTATCTGGCCCAGCTCGCCTTGCGTTCATTGGCAGGCTTAATTGGCTATGTGAGCATGGGGGAGCATGTCACACAAATGCGGCCGATGTGATGTGCTGGCAGTCGGTGATGAAAATGCGGGCGGAAATACTCCAGATCTATTGAGCCAAACGCATCAGACGGCTCCTCCTGGTTCATACTTTATTATACATGGGTTGAGGTGATCAGACAGACCAACCCCTCAGTAAGCACAAAGCCTATTAAGCCATGACATTGACCAAATCTCTCACTTGGTCTCTATTTACCACCTTGAAACACCAGCCACAGTCCGCTGGCGGGGAACAACAAAGCAAATGCAAGGCGTGCGTAGCCGCTGAAATGACACCAGTAAAGGTGACTGCCTAAAGGTGTGCCTTGGGTGGTGGGTTCGTTGGCGCGTTTCTTGAAGGCTGGGACGGTATGCTGAGCTGGCCCAGCAATCTACCCTGGATATCTAGGCCTGAGTCCAGTAGCCAGTCTTGGATGCGGTTAATGTGTTCTGTGACGGCACCCGATTGGTGAGAGGGGCTGCAGGAACGGGATTTTATTAGCATACGGTGTGTATTGATGATCGACGATCGACACAGACCTTTTGGTCGGTGCGGCAATAGTCATTGTACTGTTACGATTGAAATCACATGGATATTACTCTTAAATGGCGGGAAACGGCAATGAATTACACAGAATATATAAACCTGACAGCTTCCGCAATTGTGTCGATTTTCTCACAGTTGATGGCTTCATACACGACTCATACACGATTGTGTACATGATATTTGGACATTTGGCCATATATCGTAAACATCGACTCCCAGAAGACAGCTCAGTAGGAACAGCAATTGGCGAAATGAGGGTGTGCAACCGATAGTGCGAGCTATCCCGAATGAGACTTACAAAGTGCATCGCAGCCTCACTAAAACAAACTCGTCATACCTAGAATCAGCAAATTAGAATCGAGAGTGGTTTTCTAGGACTACGCAATTGTGGACGAGGCCTGCTGTGTCATGCAGCAAGCTGAGCTGACATAAATATCTTGACGGACGAGTCAGTCAAAAGAGGCTGGAGCATTTATGTCAGTTGGTTTCATGTGTAAATTATATTCCAGCCCACCTGAGGCCCTCGCTAGGATTGACGTGGTCAGCGCCTCCACCTCCCTCAACGCTGCGTTGTCAACTGTAGGCGCTTAAAGTGGATCTTGCGCTGGCCCTGACAAAGCAAGACGGAAACTAATTTTTAGAGGCTCCTTCGCCAACCATTGTTTAGCAGCCTCGAATTCAATCATATTATCTCCAACCAGAAGAACGTTCAATTGCCCGTTCGCAATTGTGTTGGAACATGCAGCTAAGTGCATTTAGAAGCTAACCGTGAGGAAACTGAGGAAATGCCTTGATACCTAATAAGTGCCCAAAGATTGCTTGTTAAAGCATGGCCTCGAGGTTATTCACCCTTTGTATTAGTAGACATGCGGCTCCTGCACTTGATCCTTAAGTGCATCAGGAGCTGGCATCACCTTTTCGCTCAATGGCTAGAACTACTTTGTTTGTCTCTACCACTCGCTTTTCTTTTATCGTTTATTATTAATTCCTGAAGCTCCATCTTTGAGTCCAAATGTACTACCCCAAAAACTGGCCAAGATGAACCAGGGGAACAGTGGGCCCCGCCAAGTCGCTGGCGAATCATCTCTCCAAAGCCGCCACAGGGCTAACAAGCGTCGCCGCCACGATCAGAACGGTGGAGGAGATGAACGAGACGGTCAGAAATGGCCCCTAGGGAAGGTGGAATTAAGGTCATTCGAGTGCCCATTCTGCAAACTAGACCCTCACCGATATGCTGAGTGTAAGGGCTACCAATTGACCCGATTATCGGATGTTATGCAACATATCAGCCGCCAACACCGCATCCTCGAGATCACATTAGGGTCTGATGAGACAGTCCGAGAACAGGATGTTATTCTCTACTGTACAAAATGCCGCCATCTTTTCTATGGTATGAGGGCTTCACATAAGCGCGATATCCACATGAATCGGGAAATCGGCTGTCAACAGGCGAATATCGAACAGACCGGCGTCATGCTGGACGGAGAATACGAGGGCCTGAGAAGTAAGCTTCGATCATATCCGCGGTATGACGAAACCTTTAGGTGGAATATCATCTGGAAATGGTGCTTTCCCGAGAAACCCTGTCCACCGTCGCCCTACGTGGAAATTAGTGTTTCACGTGCAGAGGTGCAGTCTATAATTCAGGATGAGCTTGAATCTATACCAGACCTTTCGCAAGAACAAGTCCAGTCGGTTGTTAGACGATCTGCGTATAGAATCTTCAACACTTCCCTGGAATCCCGAAGCGGGCTTTCCGTACCTCCACAAGCACAGTCGAATATTATGCAGACAGCATCAGTTCCAAACTACGGTGCCCCGATCTACATGCCTCCTAACCAGGCATTTACCTCTCAGTCTTGGCAATCACACATGCAAGCTTTCGCTTATGGCTCTGGCTTACCCAATGCGGGCGTTTATGCAACGTCGAATACGTTTACTAATAACAGTGCACCAAGTCCAGCCCCGGGTTCTAGGGCACATGCGACTTCTGGGAACAACTTTGTCCACGCTGGCTCTGGATATCCCACAGTTCCTTATATTCAATATCCCACCGATTCTTTCGAGTCGCAAAATCAAGACCACGAATACGGGAATACTACCGGTCGCCGCGGCTCAGACTATTGATTGTAGGATGAGAGTTGCCTATCATGTTTTACTAACTGGGGAGGCTATGGATTCTAGAAAGTTTGAATAGAATAAGCAAAAACTTAGAGCCGCAAGGCTCCATGTCGTTGGAAAAGATGCTTTCTCCGTTATTTCTCTTTTGTATTTCTGTCATCATTTATTATTGTCAAATGAGCTGATCTTTTCTAATTCAAGAGGGAGATATTGATTATATTCATGAGTATTAGGATAGCCTTTGTATGAAGAGCTTTGAAAAATATAATGGGACAACGTTTATTTCTCTGGGGTTATTTATTGAAACTGTGTAAAAAGCCATTGGTCGTGAGAACCCTTGATCTATGTATCCTTCGTTAGGGCATTTCATCTTTCTAACAATTCTAGCTTTTATCTATAGTTTCTTTGAAGCCATGGACTCCCCTTAAGCATACCCTCAATCCATGACTGAACCTCGAGCCCACCCCCTTGAAAGCCCTACTCCTGAATAACCACCTTGAAGAGGTCTTGTAGCCCTAGTTCATAGAGTACACTATGAACATTACCCTCGTTACTCGTTGGTAGCCTTTGTCGTTCAAAGATGTTTGAGACAAGTTGCACGCCGTAGAGATCCCAGAAGTCCCTTGCCATCGATATTTGGAGCCCACGGCCTCGATCCAGATATGGAGATCGAGGCCACTCCGTAGCCGGGAAGATAATGGACCACATTCGATCCCAGCGCCTCTTTTCGCTGAAGTACTGATCATTGGCTCTTAACATAAAGGCCTTTTGGTCTTCATTGACCCCATCCGATGGGTCTGGGTAACGCCTTTTACATCTACCGCTCAGAACGTGATCATCGCGATCAATCAGCGAGTTGAACTTCTGATAGCATCTTGAGCAATAAGGCGACCGGGAATGGTGTTTCATGACGTGCTCAACAACCCCCTCGATTGACTTCAGGCCGACTGTGAGAAGGCATTGTTGGTGTTTTTCTGGGTCGTAGATGTAGAAGGGACAAGCAAAGTGAAAGAATGCCTTGGCGCGGGGTGCATACGAAACAAAAACAAACTCGTCATCGTCTTCCTGCTTCACTTGTCGGGTGCTTGAATAGCGGCGTGGCGTCCTGAATCGTTCCTGTGGCTGCGCCCTGTCTTCCGGGGGTGCGCTGTACTCTACTCCAGGTGCCCATCGCTTGAACGAATGTGTCGAGAGCTGCAGTAGTTCCAGTTCCAGGCTATCGTATGAAAATACAGAACGCTGGGATGGATGCTGGTGGTAGAGATTGGCCTCGGTGGATAAACTCTGCCATTCGTCTGGTCCGAGTGTGCCACACTGGCCGACAGCTTCACCGTATCGATTGGTGACAGGGCTTTGGTAATCGCCCGCCCTGGAGCTTGTAGCGCCTCTGAAAGGCAGGGCGAGATTTGGATGGTGATATTGAGGCCTCTGATTCATGGAAGGCCTGTAATGGGATCGATCGTCGCACATGGTTTGTTTCGTTGAAATAAATCTTCATATAACTGTCGCGGTAGTTTCTGGACACTGAAAAGGCATATAGAAAGGCAAAGTAATGCCTTTTGCCACAAGATATATAGATTAAACTCGTTTTACAACGCATTTATGTCCATTGTACCCGAGTGAAGCCCAAACAGCACAGCTGTGTATACCGTCTCTAATTGGCCTGGCCTTGGTGGAAGGCCTCAAAGTGGTGGTCCTATCAAAAAATAGCTTCTGCACTGACAGGGTAGAGAATTTATTCCATCATGAGGGAAAAGCGTATTTGGAGATCTCAGTGGTTCCGCAACCGTTAAATAGACCATCTCTAGCGCGTTCTGTTGAACTAAATCTAAATCATCATCGATATAGGATCTTGCTTTTCTGTGCTTAGATTGTCGGATCTTCTTGATATACTCATTACTCTTCGGTGTCTTAGGCCTCCGCAGGTGCTAAATCTACATGCACATTGGAGCAGCTGCTTGTCTAGGTGTCTCGTTAGGTAAAAAAAGCAGTACCCAATTTGACGATATTGACTAATGTCATCAGTATATTGCCATCAACGAGCCATCCTTAGAAATCAATATTGATGCCTTGCACCCAAATATTGGGCTGGTAGGTGGCTAAGATGCGGTAAATTAGGCTTTGGGCCGTAAATGATCCATTTTACTGCGCAGAAAATTGATTATTAAAACCATAGTCTCCCCATGTATGAACACGTCAGTGTCGCATGTAACATTTGATCAACCCCTCTTGCTCGCCCAACATGCACTTTTCAGAAGCCCATTCTATCGGGAACAGACTGATCGATTCTTGATGCAGGGATCCTTATACATACTGAACTTTATTACCTTGCTAAGCCTTTATCTAGTTGATTCCTTTTCCATCTCCCGCATCCTACAAACCAGCGGTGATCCGGCCTTTGCTGACGACTACAACCTCATGAAAAAGGCTCACAATACTGCTGAAAGCCCCTTACTGCTCCACTCTCTGTATTAGGCCTGAAATGTTCATTATGAATACATCAATGCGCAGAGAGAGTCGGAATAGCTGTTATCTTCCATTCATATATTAACTCCAGGGTTCAAGTTTTAACTGATGACGCAAAGTGTGATCGATCGTACAGGTAAATGTCCCTGCAATATAATTCAGTTCTGAGGTGACTATACAACCATAGCGGGTTTGGTTGAGTGACGGATTAGTTTGATGGCTTCGAAGCCTTCGTCCCCCTGACTAAGCAGCCAGACATTGGCTGACTATGAGCCAGCCAATGCTGCGATTCTACTAATGTAATATTGCGATATAATGCGCATAAGAATAGCGATAGATACATTGGCAAATATATCACCCAACTGGCCTATAGCTGCCGGTCCGTTAAACTCAAATACGCCAAGTGCTGCGTTATCCTCAAAAGTGTTACCTCCAGATGCATGGAAAGTAGCGATGGGCCAGCCCTGACCTGACACAGGGACCAGGTCCCAGCTTCCAAGGTCGCTCTCAGAAAAGGCTTCAACTACTTGTCTCAGTGTTGATGTTCGTTGTGTCTTCTTCTTTCTCCACTGCCATCTCTGAGAGGTACCATTGACATCAACATCAAATGGCCAGGTAGCGCCATCATTAAACATGCTCGTCTCCACAAAGTTGGCTTGAAGACCATTAAAGGTGATGGTGCTCTTACTGCTGAAAGTATGCCGACTCTCTATGGTGCAGATAGGTAGATTCTCAGATGCATATGGACCTTCCTTGATCTTGAGTCTGCTGCTAGAGAACATCTTTGCAGAGTAGGCTACTGTGCCTTTGAGCTGAGGGCCCAGTTGGAGACAGCTGGTGCCGCCGCTGGTCATGACAACCCAGATGTGGAACTTGAAGGGAAGTCTGATAAAGCCTACACGAGGGTAGTAGCTTGGTGGTCCTTGCAGGCCAGAAGGTCCTGGTGCAGATGGATAGATGGGTTGCTGATAACTGGATGGAGATGGGTTGAGAGGTGTCTGATAGTATGGCGGATAGCCTCTTGGAGGTTGGTTCGTATTGGTCACCTGTGGAGGACCAGGCGGTGGATAGCAGTTGGTATAGTTTGACATGTTGGCTGAAGCTATTGGCACAGTAAATATATCTAAATTGGGTGATCAAGGGGCGCTTATTTGAGGAGAGACACAGGGCAAGGTCCTCAAGTCTCAGTTTAGAGCAATATAATAACAAGTACATTATTGACTCAAGGAGGATGTTAACCTAAATACTTTTCTCGGTTTCTCTTGGCTTTCACCATCGATCGCGGGATGATCCTTCTTCAAGGTTTAAGGGGGGTTAAATCAAACTTGGAGCTTACCCTTTTAGGTGAAATCGTGCGCCGTGAGTCAGCCTGTGAAACCTCAAGTCGTGCTGATGAATCATGGCTGATCGCCGCTTTATTAATCCACAGTAAACCTGACTGCCATGCCAATGCGAGAAAACGGCAAGAAGAAATATGTAATTAGATCTTTGGGCTTTATAGACCGTTACTGGTATATGTTGAGGCACATCTTAAGTTCAGTAACTTCAATTGTAGCGGAAAATGAACCGAGAAATGTTTCCCTATGCGTCCCATCTTGTCATTGTAATGGGTAGTAAGCGTACCAGTGCTGGTCGGTGAGTATAATAACGGTTAAGTCTATTGTGGAAAATCAAAACCGGGAATCGTTCCATTTCTGGAAGTTATAGCATCCTCCCAGAGTATCTCAGCTTCTTTGTCCATTTCATCGAACCTCTTGATGGGCTTCCCGACTCCTCC
The DNA here is from genome assembly GCA_001654545.1 of Fusarium agapanthi. Classification (NCBI taxonomy): domain Eukaryota; kingdom Fungi; phylum Ascomycota; class Sordariomycetes; order Hypocreales; family Nectriaceae; genus Fusarium; species Fusarium agapanthi. The sequence goes on along the minus strand of LTDI01000135.1, from coordinate 150,903 downwards.
TACTTGATAGCACAAACCCGATACCCATAAGACTCATGTTTCATGGCTTTTACTGGTGTTATGCTCAGGAAGCTAAGGGTTCGACCCCTTTGGAAGCCAAGAGGAATCAGTGACACAAACTTGAGCTGTGTTCATGGTGGGCTCATTCTTATTGTTTGACCCGTCATTAAGGGCTGCGGTCGCTGCAGCCTCCACGGCAGCTTTGGCGTAGGCTGGAGTCTTATCAGCCGGCGTCTGAACCTTGACTGTCTGAAGCGTGCCAGTGACGTTGGAAACGGCGAGATTTAGGACAGAGTTCTGCTTGGTGAAGACTTCCGTGAACCTCTTCTGGACATCCGTTGATGCAGCGATGGGAACACTGGCCCAGGTGATGTTCATTGTCACCACCCATGAGTCGGAGCTTCTGCCATAATTCTCACAATAGGATTGTCACTGCCGACGACCGCTGCCAGGCTCTGCGGTCCACTGTTTGCAAACAATATCTGGCCGATTTCGTGGACGGTATCATGAACATCACCAGAGCTATCCGTCCAGGAGACTGGGATATTCATAGTTCCCATAAAAGCCGAAAGATCTTGATACATCGATATAGAAGGGCTCCCGTCGAATGATAGGCCATTGGGATCTGTCCACAAGCCCACAAGGCCGACCTCAATGATGGTGGTCTTGCTAGCCATTTCTGGATTGGCCTGGACTCCCTCTTTTGCGGCGGCAGCTAGCCGATGACTGACGTAGGCAAACGTCTGAGGATACTTGGCCAACTGTTGTGAGCCCGTCTCATTGGCTAGGCTTTCGGGAACAGCAGCTGTTGCAAAGCCAGTATTGCTATTATCCATGAGGAGGGCACTTGCTGCATTGCCAACAGCCTTGACAACGGGAGCAATATTGGCTGAGTGGTCAATGGCCCATTGACCTGCCGACTTGACACCGTCCCAGAGGTTTCCAAAGAGACCCATGATGATGAAAGTGAAGTATGAAGGTGTAAGAGTATGCGTGATAGAATAGGATAATTGTATGTTTAAAGAATGGGTCTGTATGAAGAAACAAGAAGCAGTTGATGGTGAGTAGTGGGAGGGGGATCTGGATGGCTTCATAACTTTTCGATATGTCCCAACATGCGTGTGCATGGGAAGGCTCACTTCATGGCATCTGGTCTCTGCTTACTTATGTCTCAGTCCTACAAAACAAATGGAAAGATTCCCGTTAGCTTTCCTCCGGATCAAAATGACGACTGGGATCTGTTTGTGGGTGGATGTCGCTTTACAACAACTGGAATTCATGATCGCTCATTTGTGGCTTGGTCGTGGGGAGCTGAAAGCAGACTCTGATCATCAGAGTCTGATGCGTCGCTTCCCCCACTTTGAAGTCACTGTAACTCTATTAGTCTTAGCTTCATACATCTCACTCGCAAGTTCTTTGCGATCCAGACCTATAATGGACATTATTTCAATCCCCAGCTGCGCTGCTTAGCGCCATAACATACGATTTTAAACAACGACGCTTTGACTTAGGTTGCATGAGACAGATAGACAGCCACGCTATCGAAGGCTCGGCACGGCTAAAGCCGTACAGCTCAATATTCTTGGAAACTATCTCTAAAACTAGCAGAGGGAACCCCTGTAGTGATGTTCTGGCTGAATACTGTGCCATTCCTCGCTTATTCGTTCGGCGGAGCAGCTCGACAGCGGAAACAACCTCGCAATGCCAGCAAAGCCTGGAGCTAAGCCACTGATTTTCATACTTTGCAAAGACTCATATACAAGATAAAGCTTACAGTGTGATTCTAACTATTAGACGCAAGAATGTTCATATCCTACAGCACCCAAAGTGACAAATTTCCAACAACGCCTTCCTTTATCCCAGACATCATTTGCCCCATTCCTATTCCACCTGAAGCTATGCCACGCATATCACAGTTGCTCGTCGATGAATTGTGAGTTTTAAAACCGTTACAATGCGATAATTGAATCTAGCAATTCTCGCAGACAAAGTCGTGTTCATAGAGCTCACCAAAACAATGGCCCCCATAGTCCCCCTGTGACTGCTATCACGCAAAAAGAAGTTAACGGAGATCTGGATACTAGAGTTCTCTTCCCCGAGGAAGCTTATGAGGCTGTTGATCCAGGCAATAGGGATACAAATGAGAGGATTGGTCGTGCAGCGTCATATGTCACGTCTGTGGAGAATCAATGAAAGATTAGGCATTGTTGAAAAGGCGAGTGTCGTGATAAACGTGGCACTGAATATCTCGATTTGTATCTGTATCGGATTCCAAATCGAGAATGAGTTTGAGCGGGATGAGCCTACTGAGGTCAAAGAACTGGTGCGTCCTTGTTTCATATACTTGCGACATGTTAGGCACAAGGGTTCTATTACTAACAGGCATCTTATATGGGACATACATACGGAACGAAGCAGCGAAAAGGACTCATGTCATCACTGGAATTATGATGATGATTGCAGACTTCTAATTTGTTGTCGTCCTAGCGGTAGGCTTTGTGGTAGCAATGTTATGCATCATCATAAATCTTGTCGAGTAGGCTTAGCTTCGCCCCAAGACAGTCATGAGTCTTTGGCCAATCCGCTGACAACTATAGAACATCTGTGCATCATGATACTCCCGAGGATCCAACCTACAAGTATCAGAACGAAAATAAGGACAGCTACATATCAAGTTTACCCCAGAGACCAGATCTTGCCTTCATTTATGCACTAAACCCTACTAATATCGGCTCATCTGGTCCTGTGGCCCTTACGTTTTCTGTCACAAACACGGCACCTACAACCCAGAGTAACACCACAGTAAACTCCATGTTCTATTCAATTCTTTGTGGGATCTGTCAAAACAAACTTGCTAGCTGCACCTACTCTGGTCAACCCGACCGCGAACACCGCAGCCGGTGACCCAATCACATATTCTATCAAGAGTGGCGGTGATGATTGTTTGATCGGCGGACCACCTACAGCTACAGATGGTAATAACCACATCTCCGCCAAGATCCAGGCCAAGAGTAGTGCTGGGTACCAGCACTCATTTCAGCTACTGGCTTGACATTTCCGATTACTGGTGCAGGCAATAGTGTTGTTGGAGTGGCGCAGATGATTGTCAATGAGAGTGCCATGAATAGACCGGATAAAAGGGTTTTGCCTTCTACCGATGTACAAGAGACGTTACGACTTAGCAAGGTGTAGATAGATCAGCAAAAGTTGAGGGAGATATAACGGTAGTATTCTGCAGACTGAAACCATGATCAGGATCTGTGAGAATCTTATTACGAAACCGCATTCGTTGAGAAGTTTTCAAAGAACTGTAAGATCCGTGTTTATTCCCGCTTCCGATATTACCAGCATAATGCAAACTTTAGCCTTCTAGGTTCATCAGCTCACGTGGTTTGGTTTGTCAAACCGTAGACGGAATATATAAGCGGCATATTGAGATGAATTTGCCGCAATAGGGAGAAATAAAGGAGCCAGTTTCAGGTTTCTGAGCTTAAAAAAGGGCCGAGTGCCCAACGGTTTCTTGTATATTAGCCGTGACCCTTTGCATTTCCCACGTCCAAGCGCACCAATATTTAACTTCTGCTAATTTCCATAAGCTTTGTAACCCTGATAGACGTAACCAACAGAATCAACACCTGCTGATCCTGACCTCACACTTCAATGTATTATGTTTTTATTAAAGGTTTTACTATTAGGCTATTTGTCATGTTACATCGAGCCGTATTCTGCCTGAAACTGCACATTTACTCCCCGCATGCCCGCGGCTCCCCGCACTCAGTAATGATATCCGATAGCTTCAACTGCTGTTGGACAATTGCCGATCGTTCCATATGCCGCTGTGAGAACACTGGGTCATTGAGTTTGCATTTGCTCGGCTATGGTGAGCCGCAAATGAGCATACGCACGACTCCGCAGTAACCGACCAACAGAAAGGTTATGAAGTAATGAAGCGAGAAGTATAAAAGCAGTCGGCAAGAACAGTGCTTCTGGGCAAGACAAGGTTTCTTTTCTGGCTGAGTAACATTAAGTTGCTCAATCTTCAGGTCGCTGCCAGCGCTTTATCGCTGTCTCTTCTGAATGGACTGGCTATAGCTGCTACCCCCTACTATACCCTGCCCGACTGTACCAAGGAGCCTTTGAGCAAGAATGGAATTTGCGATACCTCGTTATCCCCTCCTCAATGAGCAGCTGCTCTAGTCGCTGCTTTGACGCCCCAGGAGAAGGTGGGCAACCTAGTCAGGTAAGAAACTCGCTCATAATCACTACCTCGATATCGCAACTGACTTGAAACAGTAATGCAACTGGCGCACCGAGAATTGGACTTCCAAGATACAACTGGTGGAACGAAGCCCTCCATGGCGTTGCTGGATCTCCAGGTGCTCACTTTGATTCTAACACGCCTCCATACGACGTCGCTACATCATTCCCCATGCCTCTTCTCCTCGCTACTGCCTTCGATAATGATTTGATCCATGACATTGGCAATATCGTTGGCACTAAAGCGCGAGCGCTCACCAACGGCGGCATGCGTGGAGTTGATTTTTGGACACCCAACGTGAACCCTTTCAAAGATCCTCGTTGGGGTCGTGGCTCCGAAACTCCCGGTGAGGATGCTCTTCATGTCAGCCGCTATGCTCGAAACATCGTCAGAGGCCTTGAGGGCGATAAGGAGCAGCGGCGTATTGTTGCTACCTGCAAGCACTATGCTGGAAACGATTTTGAGGACTGGGGAGGTTTCACCCGTCACGACTTCGATGCCAAGATTACCCCTCAAGACTTGGCTGAGTACTGCGTCAGACCGTTCCAGGAGTGTACTCGTGATGCAAAGGTTGGCTCAATCATGTACGCTTACAACGCTGTCAATGGCATCCCCTCGTGCGCAAACTCTTATCTCCAGGAGACTATCCTCAGAGGGCCCTGGAACTGGACGCGCGATAACAACTGGGTCACCAGTGATTGTGGAGCCATGCAGGATATTTGGCAGGATCACAAGTATGTCAAGACCAACGCCTAAGGCGCCCAGGTGGCGTTTGAGAATGGCATGGATTCGAGCTGCGAGTATACTACTACCAGCGACGTCTCCGATTCCTACAAGCAAGGCCTCTTGACTGAGAAGCTCATGGATCGTTCGTTGAAACGTCTTTTCGAAGGGCTTGTCCACTGGTTTCTTCGACGGCGCCAAAGCGCAATGGAACTCGCTCAGCTTTGCGGATGTGAACACCAAGGAGGCACAGGACCTTGCACTCAAGTCTGCTGTCGAGGGTGCAGTTCTTCATAAGAATGATGGCACTTTGCCTCTGAATCTCAAGAAGAAGGATAGTGTTGCGATGATAGGATTCTGGGTCAACGATACAACCAAGCTTCAGGGCGGTTACAGTGGACGTGCTCCTTTCCTTCACAGCCCGCTTTACGCAGCTGAGGAGCTTGGTCTTGACACTAACACGGCTTGGGGTCCGACACCGCAGAACAGTTCGTCTCACGATAACTGGACAGCCAATGCTGTTGCTGCTGCCAAGAAATCAGATTACATCCTGTGCTTCGGTGGTCTTGATTCCTCAGCTGCTGGCGAGGACAGAGACCGGGAGGACCTTGACTGGCCTGAAAGCCAGCTGACTCTTCTCCAAAAGCTCTCTCGTCTCGGCAAGCCACTAGTTGTTGTCCAGCTTGGTGATCAGGTCGACGACACTGCTCTTCTAAAGAACAAGATCAACAGTATTCTTTGGGTCAACTATCCTGGTCAGGATGGCGGTACTGCAGTCATGGACCTACTCACCGGGCACAAGAGTCCAGCTGGTCGACTACTCGTCATGCAATATCCCAGTAAATACACTGAGCAGATTGGGATGACCAACATGGACCTCAGACCTACCAAGTCGCTTCCTGGAAGGACTTATCGCTGGTACTCGACTCCAGTTCTGCCCTATGGCTTTGGACTTCACTACACCACCTTCAAAGCCAAGTTCAAGTCCAATAAGTTAACTTTCGACATCCAGAAGCTTCTCAGGGGCTCCAGTGCTCAGTACTTTGATACTTGTGCTCTGCCCCCAATTCAAGTCAGCGTCAAGAACGCCGGTCGCATTACCTCTGACTTTGTCTCTCTCGACTTTATCAAGAGTGAAGTTGGACCCAAGCCATATCCTCTCAAGACTCTTGCAGCTAATGGTCGCTTACGTGATGTCGCACCTTCTTCGACGAAGAATATCTCACTTGAGTGGACGTTGGATAACATTGCTCGAAGGGGAGAGAACGGTGATCTGGTGGTCTATCCTGGGACTTACACTATGCGGCTGGATGAGCCTACTCAAGCTGAGGTCCAGGCTACGTTGACTGGAAAGAAAACTACTTTGGATAAGTGGCCTCAAGACCCCAAGTCTGCCTCATTTCAGTCAGGGCATTAAGAAGTTGACAAAGTTATGTGGTCTTTTAAATATTCTATCTATAGTTTAAATCCGAGGCTCGGTCTTTCATGTCCATAGCAATAAGTTTCGCTCCTTATCTGCTGCATTAATAAATGTGTACTATAAATTGGTTGTCAGTAAAATTGCACATAAGCTGAAGCTGGGTTGATTTAGACGCACCTCCATGAATCTAGGCATTCCATAGACCCTATCGCCAATCCAGTTATCCTCATTACTCACTGGCCTCAAGCCCATCTCCTCCAGCAAATACCACCACTCCAACCATGATCGAAGGTCATTTGGAACCGTCACGCCTTCTGGTGCCTGTTTAAGATGCATCTCGACCAACAACTGACCAAAAGGCAACGTCGCGTTGCCGTTCTGCCTCTGCTCTTTAAACGACTGAATCAATGACGTGAGAACGTCGAACTCTGCACCTTCGATGTCCATCTTGATAAGATCAACATAAGCATGCCCATTCACCTTCATAAGATCCTGTATCGAAAACACAGGCGGTCTAGCCTTTCTATCCGATACCTTTCCAATCATCGCCTTCTGGAACTTGGCTCGCGACCATATCCACTCAGGAACTTGCTGTGCCCATTTATCAACGGTGCCATCGTATCCCCATATCCGAGCATTCGTACGCTGGAGCAGCTCTGCCTCAAAGGAGGAGTCGACACTCACACCGAATGAGTAGACGATGAATTCCCTTGCTTTATTTGAGTCTGACGATGGGCCAGGACATTCCTTCTCGTAGCGCGACATACCGCAGATTATCTTGCCGCCATCGCTGATTGACCCGACGCGTTCAAGATCGTGAGGACAGAAGAAGCTTGGGCGGGCAAAGTCCCAGACGTTGAAGGGGTTCATGTATCCGTCGGGAAACGTTTTATCGTAGCCGACCACTTCGGCCATTTCTTCGCGAGCCTTGATAGAGCGTTTCCATAGTTTTTCGGCATGAGCGAGTCTTGAGTTTAGATGAGGGTCGTTGCTGAAGACATATGCATGACCATGCAATGATGGTGATCTTGAGAAGTGAGGAGATGATCTCGTGAATAGTACAGTGAAGAGCAGTATTGTCGCGAAGATGAAACTGATTGTGACCAGTCTTTGAGACATGGTCATCATGAAGTGGGCCTGGAAACTAATTGGATTTTCAGCATGAATTTTGAGATTGATATAGGGTAGTGGGAAGTATAAAGAACAGGGACTCACATCAAACTACTCAACTCAACTGATGATGGCCACGGTTTCACTCATAATGAATTGAGGTAATTATCCCCTTTTCACTGTTGTTTTGAGTTTCACCTGAAGTGGCACGATCCCGTTTGCAGAGCAGACGCGGACTCGAGATTAATAAGGCTAGTCCTACACGTAAAGCTCGGATCAACTTGCCGACACGGAATAAACGGCAACGTGGTTCTCCAAGATGTCCTCTGCTATCAACCAATTTACCTGTCGACATCATAAGCTTGGCACGCTGGTGTCTCGTCTGTTAGACAAAACATGATGTCGCTTTATTTATAGTTCTTTACATGCTAATGAGCTGTGCTTTTCTCTCGCTCACGAAAGAGTCCTACGTCAGCAATAAGATAACGTCAATTCTTCTGACCCACAGTCTAGACCTCTTCTGCCGGATTCCCGGGAGCCACTTCGGTGTTTTACGATAGAGACCAATGAGGGCTCGGCTTAGACACCAGGGGCACGGCGTGAAACGTCAACGCCTCAGCACGGCCCCCGTCTCGTATTTCCCACGATGGCATCCTCCAATTTTCTTAGCCTTTTCTTTCGAGTCTTTCCATGTAACACATGCCTTTTTTTTATGTTGAAGTCCTTGTTCCTTAATACATCCCGACATGTCAGCCAAACATGGATTACTACACCATCACGCTCATCATTGTTATAATACCGCTCATTTTTGCTTCCTTTTGGCATCACAGGCATGTGACATTGAAGGTGGTTCGAGCTTCTGCGGCCGAGTCTAGTCGTCTTGATATGATCGACGATGAGATACACGATATTGATCATGACTCGACTGGTGAGAGATACTATAACTTCCGAAACAAGTTTCTGTGGGTTTATGGTCTGGCAATGGCTGCAGAATGGCTCCAGGTGCGTTTCGAATAGTGAGGACAACAAAAGATTGAGTCATGTCTAACTTCCAATCGTCATCTGCAGGCATCTTATTTATACAGCTGTCTGAAGAATACCCATAAGCTATCAGAGCCCATCCTCGCGACTCTGTTTGCCACCGGCTTTGTCTCTGCTGGAATCAGCGCTCTATTCGTGGAGTCGCTGGCAGATAAGCATGGCAAAAAGTTCATGTGCCAATGCTACTGTGTGCTTTACTCGGCTTCCTTTCTTACTATGCTCGCAGGTAACATAGCCTTACTGTTTATGGGCAGAGTCATAACCGGTTTTTGCACAACCTTGCTTTACTCGGTGTTTGAGAGTTGGATGACGGCTGAGTATAAACGACAAGGATTTGGGGACCGTGGGACTGCTTTGAGCACGATATATAGCATGATGGCAGTGACGAATGGCTTTGTTGCTGTTGGAAGCGGTATCGTAGCTCAAGCGGCTGTGAATGCCTTAGGTTCACATACCGCCCCTTTCTTGCTCAGTATCGTCTGCCTAAGCTTGGCCCTGGTGGCCATAACTCGATCCTGGGTAGAGTCTGTCTAATGTCCATTTTGGATCAATTGCTAACGGAAATCCAGGCCGAGAATCGTGGAACACTTAACAGGTCCCCGATTGCCGAAACCTCGTGGAAAGCCAGCGCTACCTCTCTTCTGAGTATGTAGCAAAGACCCACCACTATTGACTGCAGCTGACAATATGAGTAGAAGACCCGAGTATAGTGATTATGTCACTAAACATGTGTTTCTTCGAGGGCTCTGTATACGTTGTGCTTTACTCCTGGCCCCAAGCAATCATGTCAGCGCGCGCCCATGAGAGGATCTGGGCAAATCCTCCTTTCGGTATCATGTTTTCGAGTCTCATGGGTGCAATGTCACTGGGCTCTTTCATGTTTCTTTATACCGCGCGCGAGGCAAACTCGATACAACTTTCATCCCGCACAGTTCAGCTTGCGTCATCCATCTCGGCCTCGGCTCTTTTGCTGACGGTCTTACTCCAAGATGAGTCGAGTCGTTTTTGGGCATTGTGCCTGTTTGAGATATGTGTCGGACTGTACTATCCTAGCATGGCCTACCTCAAGGACCGGATGGTTCAAGAGGAGCGGACAGGCCGATTATACGGATTGTTGAGGGTTCCCCTCAATATCTTTACCGTGCTGTGTCTGAGTACGGTTAGTGAAGGTATGTTGAACCCCTCCATCCCAATTTTCACGTGAAGGCACAGTTGCTCACCCTGATTCCAAGGAGATGAAAGCCGTGAAAACAGACTCATATTATGTAGTAGTCTTCTCTTGCTCGGCGTCTTGTTAATGTATCGATATGCTCCCAAGCAAAGCAGATCTTGTTAGATAGGCAGCTATTATCTATAGTACCTTGAGCAAGAGTGATGTCATGAATACAATCCAAGATCCAATGAATATTAATCTAAAACATCCAAGTCTATAATATGAGTATCTATCTAAACTTCCTCGGCGATTTTGCTTTTCTTTTTATCCTGCATCATAGCCGATACCAGCCCATTGATCTCAGAAGCAAACTGCTCAGCCAATCCATGATCAAACACCTTCTCATCGTACATGACCTTTAATATCGATGTATCACCAAAAGACTTCGATACCTCCACTACAAGTGCATATGGCTGATACATCCGCACCTTCGACTTGGCCATGACGAGCCAGCGGTTGCGTGTTGTTGCATCATCTAAGGGAACAGGGTCGAATGGCTGCGACAGAAACAAGACCTTGTTCCCATGAGCCGCGCGAACAATATTCAGCGTCTGGTAGATATCGTCAAGCCCAACTAAGCCATTCTCCGTGACAGCCCAAAAGTCTTCTTGTAGCCTCATGAGAAGATCTGAGATCTTCTCAGTGGAGTTGGTGCCTGTCCAGATCGGCAAAAAGTTGGCTAGTGTTCCGTTGATGGACTGGGGATCAGGAAGTGCCACGTTTCGTCCGCTGAGGAGATAGTCGTAGCGAACATGATCACTCTTGGTCGCCCTAGCCAACCAAAGTGTGAAGGCAGCCTGGAAGATGATACTCGGAGTGACGCCATAGTTCCTTGCCACTTGATCGATGCCGCGTGTGTCCATCTTCACTTTGAAACTGGCGGTGACGCGGGGTTCACTAACTCCACCGAGATCTCGCCCCTTGAGAACCTGAGATGACTTCCCGGCATGGCTGAATTTGTTCTTCCAGTACTCAAGCGCCTTAGACTTGTCTTGCTCAAAGACATGTTGAGCAAAATCACGGAACTCGGCGCGAGGAGGCAAAGGCTTGCCTTGCAGAATGTTCTCGAAATGCTGATCAAAGACACGTAGAAGAGTTCCGTCGTATACAGCGTGGTCCATCTTGATGACCAAGTCCCAGGATGAGTCTCCATGTGTGATGATGGCGTACTTGATAAAGGGGCGGCCGAACTCGAAACGTGTTCGCCAGAACTCTTCGAGAAAGTGGGAGACCTCCTCATCCAAGTCAAGAGAGACAGTTGTGATGTTGAGCTGCGCTTCTCGAAGGACAACTCCTACCCAGTTCCCGGGAGAAGCCTCTAGCCAAGTCGTGCGTAAGATGTCATTGGCTTCGGTCAGTTTCGTGGTGGCTTTGATCCAGGCATCAGGCTCGATGACACCAGTCATACGTCGCACAGTCTGTAGAGCCCACATCTGAGAGTCTCGAGCGCCCTGCTTCAAGAACTCTGCTTGGCCGGGTGGACAAGGGTATGCTGTTGAGAGGAAGGTCAGTGTTCTATAGTCTTACTTTAACTCTTTTGGGAGGGCAACTTACCATACTCAACGTGATCATCCCATGTAAGCCCAGTACTTTCAATGGCCTCCTTGACACTCCTAGGAACATTAAAAACCATCTTCTTGCCCAGTGCCTCAGTTTCCAGCTTTCGCATGGTAGCAGCCATGTCTCTGAGCTTTGGAGATTGGAGGATATCGAGTACTGTGAGATGATAGCCCAGTTTGCGAAGATGGCCAGTGAGACTAATTGCCGAGATCGAATCACCTCCCAAGGCTAAGAAGTTTGCCTCACGTCCGATCTGGTCAGACGGTAGGCCAAAGATGTCCGCCCAGACCGACTCCAAAGCAATCTCAGAGGTAGTCTCTACAGGCACGATTGCGTGGCCCTGGCTGGGAGACTCGAGCACACATTGCGCTAAGAAGTCTCGATCGAGGTCGTCCAGCATCTTCTTCAGTGCCTTTCGATCAACCTTTCTTGAAGGCAGCTTCGGGAAATCCGCCATGGGAATGACAAATTTGGGGATCATATAAGTCGCTAACGATCCAAGCTTCTCGTGAAGGCTACCAAAGGCATCTCGAAGGCTTGGCGGGTCAATTACGCCAGTGCCGTCCGCTCCAGTAGCAGCATTATTGAAGGTACAGAATGCGACCAGGTGGACCTTGTCATAAACCTTGGCAGCCACAGCAATCGCGTCCTTGACAAGACCCGAGTTCCGAATGGCATTCTCAACCTCTCCAAGCTCAATGCGGTGGCCGTGAATCTTGACCTGGTTGTCTTTGCGGCCAAGACACTCGATCTCGCCATCAGGTAGCCATCGCGCCAAGTCACCAGTTCGGTAAATCCGAACTCCAAGCTGAGCGCTATCAACATATGCCGCGGTCGTCAAGTCGGATCGATTGATGTAACCGTCTGTCACCTGAGGACCAGCTATGCACAGTTCTCCGATAGCACCGTAAGGCTGCAGTGTCTCTCCATTCGGATCGAGGATGAAGGCCATGACGGTATCAAACGGAGCACCGATATTACCCACGACATGGTTGTCTGAGAGCGACTCAATTCGCTTGGTGGTAACCACCATGGATGTTTCAGTTGGCCCGTAGACGTTCAAGATCTTACAGTGAGGGGCCCAAGTCTGAATGACGTCCGAAGTCAGAGGCTCACCTCCAACGATGAGTGTCTCGAATCGTGGGACATCTGCTGGGTTGAGCAACTTGGCAACCGTTGGTGTGATGATAGCCTGACGGACATCCATTCGGTTGATACAGCCTGCAATATCAGAAAGCAAGACGTCCGTCGGGGCCATGCATAGTGTGCCGCCACTACTAAGCGTGTTGAAGAAATCTTGGACTGATGCGTCGAATACGTAGTTGGCGAATTGCAAAGTCCTCCACAAGCCTTGGTTGCGGCCTTCGACTTGTATCATGCTCGTGACGGCAGCGGCAGCGGTTCTATGAGGAACTTTCACACCCTTGGGGAGTCCAGTGCTGCCAGAAGTGTAGATGAGATATGCGAGGTTGTCTGGAGTATGATTGACAACGGGACAAGAGGCTTCATCCTCACCACGCGAGTTTGTCGGGCTCAGATCCTGGTAGCCCTTCATCACCAGCGTCTCAACCCCAAACGACTTCTTGACGTGTTCGCCAAACTCCACGTACGCAGGATGAACAACAATGAGTTTTGCAGACGTGTCAGACACGATGTACGAGTTTCTGTCCGTAGGATTGTCGGGACTCAAAGGAACATACGCTGCTCCAGCAATTATTGTACCAAGAATGACAACCATCATATCGACTGACTTGTCAAGCATGATGGGCACAAGATCACCCGGTTGTACGCCAGCATCGATAAGAGTGTGAGCAAATCGATTCGCAAGCTTGTCGAGAACTCCATAAGAGATGGTGTCCTCGTTGTTAAAGTCAATCGCGATAGCATCTGGAGTCTCTTGTGCAATTCTCTTAAATGCACTATAAAGAAACTCAGGCTCTGGAACGCGAAGTGTCTTCCGATGAGAAAGTTGTTTGAAAACGAAGTCATATTCAGCAGCACCCATGATGTTGCTAGACGAAAGGATAGAATCAGGCTTCTCGCAGAAAAGCCCTAGCACCTCTACCAGCGAGTCCTTGATGAAATCCAAGCGTCGAGGATCTACGTTGCTTGAAAGCCGGAGAATCGTAGAGTCGCTCTCTCCTTGTGGTTCTTGGACTTCCAGAACAGTCATGCCGTGTCCAGACTCCCATTGGGGCCGCGAGCCATGCACCTTGAAGACTTCGTGGGACTTTCTTGGTCTCTGAGTCTTGTTGGCATCGATCAGAATGTTGACAAGAGTGTCGATTTCTTGTGCACCGATACCGCCGGCTTTGAGCGCTGCGGCGATACCGACTTGAGAATGCTTGAGGAGTTGAGAAAACGAAGCAATTGTCTTCTGGGCGACGTCTCGGAATGAAGATTCAGGGTCTAGCTTGATCCTCTGTGGAACAGTGCTCATGGTAGGTCCATCTAGATCATTGATACCAACAACAGGCGCTTCTCTGCCTGAAACAGTGGTTGCGAAAGTGATATCGTTGGATCCCATCTGACGAGATAGAACGATGGCCCAGGAGCTGTATACGACTGCGCCGAGAGTCAGTCCAACACTTCTGGCGTGTGTAGTGAGACTGTATCCAAGATCGAACTCGAGTTTGCTGGTATTGTAGAACTGGTTGCTGTTCAGTTTGAGTACTTCAGCACCTTGGAGGTACTCGGACCAGAATGAGGTGCTGTTCGCAGAAGTCTCTTGTTGCAAGTATCGGATAAACCGACCCAGGTTTGGGCGTTGGGGAACTGGGTTGCCAGTGTAGGCTGCGGCGACGTCGTCATACAGGAAGCCGTGAGACCAGAAGTCGAATAGTGAATGGTGCATTGTCACGACCAGGACTTGATCTGACGTCAGAGTTGCTCTCCACAGAGGCTTTTCCATGTCCCATTGATGACCACTGTCCCCTTGTTGAAAAGCCTCTAGTGTTTGCTGAGACTGAAACCACGGGAGTACTAAGTTGGACCTCACTGTTTGGATAAAAGACTGTTTGTATGGAACAAACACGGCGCGCAGGATGTCGCGAGACCTGAACACCTGCTCAAAGCTATCCCTCAGGCGTGCGAGATCCAGGTGGCTTACATCCCAAGTCCTGGAATAGGTGTATGGATCCGAGGGAGAGTTGACTGACACCAGCATGGACTCTTGGAAAGGTGTGACAGGATACGCGTCCTTAATATCGTCGTTCGACTGAAACTCTGAAAGCAGCTTCTCGTCCTGAAGGAGTGAGAAGGGCGTCGGGTCTTGCTCATCCTCCACACCAAGAGTCTGAGCTCCAGAAGCAACCTCCTTGAGAGGGATGTAGGCCAACAGGTCACCGAGTTCAGTTGCTAGACCGTGTTCACGTAGCTCTGACACAACCCGGATGGCCTCAATCGAAGTGCCGCCAAGGTCGGTAAAGGTATGAGATCGACGAATGACAGAGCCGTCAATCTTGAGAGATCTTGCCCATACCGACGCAATCTTTTCTTCAACATCAGTAAAGACTTCCTCGGTGTTCTCTTCGTGGCCCAAATCCATGAGCTTGGCAAAGCCAGCAAAGCCAAGCTCTTTTGCCTTATTTCGCAGCAAGTGATAGTTGAGTTTCCCGTTACCATTCCTCGGTACCGACTCAATAGGGATCCAAAGAGTGGGCGTCATGAAAACTGGCAAGTTGGCGCGAAGATGGTTCCTCGCTGCGTTGACGGCATCTCTGAAAGAAGACCCATCATCGAGAACAACACCAGTAGCCAAGACTTGACGATCTTCCATCTTGACGGAAAATGTCACAGCTCCCTTGATCGCATCAAGAGAGACCAAAAGACGATCGACTTCAGCAGGTTCGACCTTTTGCCCATTGATCTTGACTTGCATATCGACACGTCCTTCAATCTCGATCTGCCCATTGGGAAGCCATCGAGCCTTATCACCGGTTCTGTAAAGCTTTCCAGGACCAAATGGGTTGGCGATGAATGCTTTCTCGGTCAAGCCTGGCTCGTTGATGTAGCCTTGTGCGAGCTGTGGCCCGGCGAGACAGAGTTCACCGAATACGAGTAGTGGAGAGAGCTCAGTGCTACCATGACGAAGGATGAAGACGCTCGTCGTGTCGATTGGTGGGTCTAGTATGCGAGGGTTCGGAACAATCCCATTAATTGTGGTTAACGGCCTTCCAAAGTTAAGCTGTGTGCATTCGCTAAGACCATACGTGTTTCTCAGTGTAAGACCCTTGACGGAAGACCAAGTCTTCACAAGCTCCTGGGGAGTCTGCTCACCCACGAGGGTAATACTCTTGAGGTTTGGAACATCCTTGGGTGACAAAAGAGAAAGGGCAGAAGGAGTAATTCCGAGTGCATCTACCGAAAGCCGATTGATGACTCCCGCAAGATCCCGAGTGAGTGCTTCCTTGGGTGCCAGCACCAGAGTTCCACCGTTCACAAGAGTACTTAGGATGGTTCGCTGAGCAGCGCTGAAGCTTGGGTTGTAAAAGAGAAGCCAGCGGTTCAGCCCGTTCAGAGAGTGGTGCTGCATACCGCTTGTGGCGGCCTCGTGAGTGAGCGAAGCACCCTTGGGCTTCCCTGTGCTACCGGATGTGTAGATAATGTAGCAGCGGTGCTGCGGCTCGACGTGTACGCCAATGCCATCAGTGTTTCCGAGTGACTCTGCGGCATCAGTACTGAGTCGTGTGTAACCTTGCTCAATATTGACAGTCTTGGGAAGCATGTCCATGTATCTGCGAGTAGACAGAACCGCTGCTGCATTGCAATCGTTGACGACTTGCTGGAGGCGACTAGCCGAGAATTCTGGGTCAAGGACAGTATACGCTGACCCAGCCTTGAGCACCGCCAGGATGGCCACGACCAGATCCAGAGACCTGTCAGCCAAGATAGGATACACAGCACCTTTCTGGAGCCTCAGCCTCCTTGCTAGTTGGTTAGAAAGGCTGTTAAGCTGGGCGAATGTAAGGGTAGCGTCGCCCTGAAAGTTAATTGCGACTCTTTGAGGGTATCGGGCCGCAGTCTTCTCAAACAAAGCAGGAATAGTCGTAGGCTTTACCTTGCGGGTACTAACTGAACGAGATAGTATGAGACGCTTTTCAGCCTCTGAGACGAGTTGGATGTCTGATAGAGGGAACTTGTCCACTGCGCTCACGCCCTGAGCGGCACTGAAGATTGCCGAGACGAAGTGTCTGAAGACCAGTTCGACCTTCTCCAGTGGAATCTTGGTTGTGCATTTGATAGCGAGTTGCAACACGCTTGCGTCGTTGATGCACAACACGACGGGGAACTTCCTCAAGCTGGGGGCGATGCAAGGTGTGTTGGTGGTTTGGCTGTAACTGACGGCTGTTTCGATCAGCATACCATCTGGGGCTTCGTCTTGAATTCCAGTGTAGCCGATGGATGCGTGACGACCGGCTTCCGCATGGTACTTATCCAAGGAGTCGGAAAGGTCAGACAAGGTTGCGTCTTCCCCAGTGGGAACGCGCAGTCGGACGGGATACGTTTGGTCAAGACATCCTACGCAAGTGTCTGCGCCCACAAAGTTCGAATCTCGACGAACAGTTCCGAAAAGAACTTCTTCAGAGTCGGAGTGAGCACTCAGAACATGGGCCCAGATTGCTTCGAGAAACGTCTGACGCCATGACTTTGAGTCCTCACGAGACTTCTGAAGACTGTTCAGCGTTGCTAGCTCTGCGCCCTGAATAACAGCACTGACACCATGTCTGTCCTGGTTTAAACCATCCAGAGCGTCAGGTTCAAGGCCAAAGATAGACTGAGGTGCAATGTCTGAAAAGGTCTTGGACCAGAAGGTTTTGGAGGAATTGATGTCCTTGCACTGTTGTGCAAGGTATCGTGTGTATGCGGTAAAACCAGTGCTTTCGATACCAGGAATACCGTGGATTTGGAGAAGACAGTCGAGTCTGAGTGTATGAAGCGAGGCTGTATCGATCAATGCCCGATGGAAGTGAAGGACAAGATTGATATGGTCAGAACGGTTGTTGGCTTCAACCGTGAGGAATGCTGAGCCTCGGTGACGCTTTTCAAATCCTTTTTCGGGACGGCGCCACTGAACAGGCTCGATACATCTCTGGACCACGACTTTTGGCGTTGGTCCATCAGTAATGTAAGATCTAAGACATATGTCTAGTGCAAATTTTAGTAAACACTTCCATATAAATTTTGTTCAAAAGGTAAAATACTTACAATGATATGCGAGAGATCTCCAAGCATCAAAGATTTTGTCGGAGCTCAAAGCAGATGTCCTCCCAGAGAAGAGCACTGCCTCAGCCCATTGGACATCCTCCTTGAGAATATCCTTCTGGACTTCAGTCGCAGGAAGGACAGTCTCAACATCGGAGAAGCCCATGTCTTTCTCGTGCTTCACGAGGGCTTCGGCGGGCTTGAGGGTGAGACCGTCTTGGTAGGGGAGGAAGAAGTCCTCATGCTTCTCAACGTGGTGATAGAGCTTCATGATGAAAGATGATTAGAATATTAAGGGGGTAAACAAAAGAGGCTGGAGTATCAATGTAATTACTTTTCAGCTATGAGGATGATATGCTTGTGATACTGAATGAAATTTAATAGTTATTTTACAAGATCGTTCCCTTATTTATTTATATTGATTATCTTTGAGTCTCTCTACGCCAGCTTCTTCGTTCATGTCTTTGAAAAAGTCTTTTCCTATCCCGACGTGGTGACACAAGGACTCGGGCTCAATTGCCTTCTCTGCTGCAAGTATCTGCAAGTAAGCAGAGCGGCAATGCCGAACGCCGTCCCGAAGGATTGGATTCCCTGCCACCCAAGGAGTAGAACACATCTCGTCATACGTTTCCTACTATGCGTTACTCGAAGCGGTTGGGAATAGCCTCACAAATCTTGTGTAAGATGCGCACTATGCCTTTTTTGGAGGTGGGCGATGTTGCATGTACAGGATGTTGTGACTTGGTAGTATTCGGGTTGAACAGGGCTTTCGCTTACGACCCCCGCGACATATGCAGTCTCACTGACGCCACGTGGGTTGCATCGAAGACCAATTAAGGTAGGTATTGAATCAGCGGCTACATACCCAATCCTTCCAATTACTCGTGTTCTGATGTCGTAATTGCGGCTACGTAAGATGTGTTTCACAAGTGGCGATATGCAGAAAGCAGTGGTGGGTTACAAGTAAAGGATCAGAATCCTTCGAAACACTCAGAAGCCTACATCTCGAAAAATGTTTCCTAAATCGTGCATATAAATCATGTTTGCAAGTTTTAAGAATGTGACTGCATTAAATTTGTCCCGAGGCATGTCACATTTTGGCGACGTGCAGCTAAGGAATGTGCTAGAAGCGGTCCGCTTCCGAGGCGACGCTAATCTTACACAGTATAGGATATGTTCCGATGGAACTGACTGAACCAGGGGGGTTGTCGTATGCGGCACAGGCCAAGACGAGACTACGATACTCGGAAAGATTGAATAATGGCGACATCTTGACCTCGCTGTGATTGACGTTATGGTAGATGAATGAAACGTTACATTGTGTCTTATATAGTCGTTTTGTATATATAGGGATTTTCACAGACACTTCTCAGGCCAATACAGCAGATTCGAATCAAATCACAAGAAATCATTTCCAGCTCTTTTTTACATACCTCGTTACATCTTCTTCATTGCATTGTCAGTCATGGCTTCTTGGGACAACCGCGTCGTCACCAACGAGCACTTGCTCCCTTACGTCGACTCCAACACCGCGCCGCCAGACATCAAGGCTGCTCTGCAAACTCTACCATTCGAGAGGAACATCTTCAAGGCAAGTCAAACCTCTCCTTACAAACCTTTAACATTATAGACTAACTGGCCCTCAAGCTCCTCGCTAGCAGCAATGTGTTCTTCAAACCATTCATGACGCTCCTTTCCTCCAGCTGGAGCGAGAATCGAAAGATTCTCCCTTCTGAATGGCAAACCACTGTTTTACGCACAGCAGCCACCCTTGATGCCCCTTACGAGTGGGACGTCAACGAGCCTGTTGCTCGCGTCCTCGGTCTCACTGATGAACAAATCGCTGCCCTTCGCAATCCCAAGGAACCATTGCCTGAGAGCCTGTTTACTCCGCGTCAGCGATTGATCGCTCGTATTGTTGAAGAGCTCAGTTGCCAACCTCGGGTTAGCAAAGATGTCATGGATGAGGCTTTGAAGGCTTTCAGTCATGAGGAAATTACTGAGATTTTCTTTCTCAATGGAATTTACGGCTTCTTGGCTCGGTTTATGAATAGTGCTAGGATTGATTTTGATGAGCCTATCCCTGGGTTGCTAGACATTCTAAGCAAGTATAATGCGTCGGCCATTGAGCGAGAGAAGCAGGCGAAGAAGTAGACCTGGGTGACTGGTAGCTTTAGACTCAGATACATCAATTGATAAATTCACATACATTTCATATTTTGGTGTTGTGTGACTTATCTTTTCGTATTATACCCAGCTGTACACAGTAGACTCTGCACTACTCCAGAGCAGCATCAATTAATAGTGAAATCCTATTGCTAATACTCTTGCCAACATGTAATTGTTTCAATGCGTTGCCTTGACCTCTGTTCCTAAGCCCCTTGTAAATTTTGCACTTAATCAGTATAGCATGGTAGATTTGGTACTAATGAAGGTTCCGATGTCTTCACCAGATACATCAAGTTTATAAGCTAAAAAGTCCCATATTACCTTGTGCCTTATGGTTAATGTCTTTATAACCCCGATACAGTTAATTCTACGATAATAGACAAGCAATACGTAATTGCGACTCATGTTTTGATTCTAGGCTCCTCGTGTAATATAGTCCTATTACCGAGTTCTAGATATTAAGTTTAGTATCTTAACATATCTTGTTTATCCTGCATTATTAAGTACTAACTATATTGTAAGAGGACTACCTTCTACTAACTGCCTGCCCAACATTATACTTCAGTTCTTAGGAGCGTGAATTTTCAAGTAGTTATCCCGTGGCTCAGAAATATTCAGCAGAGTCATGAACACCAATTTGACAATTGTGCAAGCTCCTCCGCGAGAGCTGGTAAGCCCAAGGCATCCATGTAGCATAGCACAACTCTTCATGATTTCTATGACACATTTTTATTACTCAAATACTATACCAAATTATCTAAGGAGTTGGGTATCGGCAAGCCTTGATACCTCTTTCGGTGTTGGACAATATGTTCACTGCATGACGCAATCTCACTGTATGTGACAACTCGTAAAAGACTTCATCTTGCATGAAAGGGTTACATTACTACCTGATCTTACTACCCACCACTTATGTTGAGCCTCACCTCGCGAATATGCAGCTAGATCCTACCAAACTGCAAAACTTGCTTGACCCTTCCCACCTCGTTAGCAGGACCTGCAGTAACAGCCCCTTTCACACGCCTCTCAAACTCATCCCTGCCTTGAACATCCCGAGGCACCCGAACGATCTCCACAGGTGGCGTACGCAAAAGTCCTCGAGAAAGTAGGTCCTGGAACCACAGCAAGAGAGATTCCTGCTCCGCTGCAGTCCGACCCTTCAGCTGTTCAGACAGACGGAAGTTCCGAAACTTGACCTCGGACCAGAAGAGCAAACGCTGAGACAGACCAATAATTCTACTTGCGCCGCCGAGAGACCCGTAGTTGACATATGTTCCACCACGAGACAGGGCATTTGCAAGTCTCTCGCCGGATTCACCAAAGACAGCGTCAATGGCAAGCACGATACGACCCTGGGCAGCAGCATCCGCGAGTTCTGCCGAAGCCTGCGTGCCGTGCTTAGCAAGATCGTCTTCGTTGATGACGATCTCAACGCCTTGGCTCTGTAGATCAGCCTTGAGAGCATCGAAAGCGCTACCCTCTCGATCACGCACGACGCTGCAGGTACGAACACCCTTGAGACGTGCAAACTGCGCTACAAGCCTCGCGATGGTTCCAGAACCTGCGTTCTGTATGATCCAATCACCAGGTTTCAGATCACGCATATCCTCGACGAGGAGGTAAGCCGGCAGAAAGGCCATGCGCAGTAGAGATGCGCCAAGCAGATCCTCCGTAGGCGACAGGGGAATGACATCCGTCACGCTAAGAATAGCTTGGCTTCTCCAGGTTCCCAACCCATGTCGACGCGGAACAACAAAGTCTCCGGGACGAATGTGGGTCTGGTCCGGGTTGGTCAGAGGACCCACTGCTTCGACGCAAGCCACGCCGTCATAACCCAGAACAGGCTGGCTGTCTAGGGTATGCAGCGGCTTGACTGGGTAACGACCTGCAAGTACGAGTAGGTCTTGGGGGTTGATTGGGGAGAAGAGGAAAGATACCAGAATCCGATCGATGCCGATGGAATCTGGTGGAATTTGTTTTTGTTTAGGGTAATGGAATCCCATTGAGGCTGGTTTGCCGTCAGAGGATTGAAGTTGCGTGATGGCAGCCATTTGGCCAAGAGTCGTAGGCAGAAGTTGTAAGAGAGAACTAGAGTCAAGTGGTTGATTGTGCTCGCTAGTTTCTTGGTCCAAAGACCCAAATTTATATCCCTGACGCCCATCACTTTAGCCCACAGCCCGCTGGAGAATATCCCCGATGAGAACAACTATTATCGAGAGATCTGAAGATGCAATTGCGGCAGCTAGTGTTAGCTCAAAATCAGGCGATTTCCCCGTGCCTGTTGTCCACCTCGCGTATGCACCCCCGATCACTGGTCAATGGGAACAAATTCCATTTTCAGGCTAAACTCCTTTGCGAATACCACACAGTGCGCTGTAACGTTACGGTATGGGCCGGCTTGTTTTCATTACCCTATAGGGCCAGACCAGCAGGGTTCTGAATCCCTTCACTTTGCATGTTTTCTATCGTTTTCTATACAATTTCTAAGCATCGTTTCATGCCTTCCTGAAACAAGTTGTTAGCTTTGATAATTACGAATTTGATTATGAAAACTTTTATGCTTCCCCACAGCGTCAGAAATACATAACCCCAGATCACGGCCTACTGTTCAAACTCTTGTCCCACCGATCAACAGTGTCTTTTCAGCGGTATTACCTTGTAACCTTAATCTTGTATAAATACTAATACTCTCCTTCACTATGTCTTTCTCTCAGGAGAAACAGTCCGGTCACAGCTCGGACGAGTCTCGCTTGTCATCATCTCCTGGTCCTGACTCAGGCAACGAAGCCCTTAGGGAACCCCAGGTTGAAAAACCAGCACCAGACCCTTGTCCTCGAAATGTTCATGGTGTCAAGGTTAGTAAGACATACTGCAGTATATGAATGTGTTATGAGTTTGCTAACTCTTAACTATAGTGGTTCCTCGTTGTCTGCGCCCTTCTCTCTGCCTTGTTTCTCTACGCTCTCGACAACACCGTAGTCGCCAATGTTCAAGCTAAAGTCGTTGAGACGTACCAACGCGTTGATCTGGTCCCTTGGCTTGGCGTTTCTTTCGCCCTCGCATCAGCCGCAACAACACTTCCCTGGTCTAAAGCCTATGGCACATTCTCGGCGAAAAAGCTCTTTATTGGCTCAACTACCGTCTTCATGGGTGCATCTGCCCTCTGCGGTGGTGCGCCCGACATCAACTCCTTCATCGTCGGTCGCGCCATCGCTGGAGCGGGAGGTTGCGGCATGTACATGGGCCTTTTGACACTCTTGTCAGTCACTACTACGAACGCCGAAAGACCAAAGTATCTTAGCCTTACGGGCTTTATCTGGGGTATCGGTACAGTTCTTGGTCCTGTGGTTGGAGGATCGCTTGGCGACAGTAGTGCGACTTGGCGATGGGCCTTTTACCTGAACCTCCTAGTCGGTGTTGTCATTGGTCCAATCTACGTCCTTCTCCTCCCCGACTTTAAGCCTCAAGCTGGTGTCCCATTGACTAGTCGCCTGGCTCAGATCGACTACCTCGGCACGGCTCTATCCATTGGTTCCGTCCTATGTCTCATCATGGCGATGAACTTTGGTGGAGTCCTTTGGAGCTGGGATGCAGGCAGGAGCATTGGTTTGTTTGTAACAGCCGGTGTCTTGCTCATCCTGTTTGTCCTCCAGCAGATCTTCCAGATTGGCACCACGTTTGAGAACAGACTGTTTCCCATGCACTTCTGGAAGAGCCGTACCATGATTTGCCTCTTCTTTACAATGAGTAAGTCATGCATTCTAAAAGTCTATTGTATTAGTTCACTCAAGCTAACTAACTACCCTTTTAGTGCTGGCAACGTTTGGTAGCTTTATCGGCATTTTCTACCTGCCACTGTATTATCAGTTCACTCGCGGAATCACGGCTGTAGAGACATCGGTCCATCTGTTGCCTTTCATCCTATTCCTCGTCGCCTTCAACTTGTTGAATGGTCAATTCATGGGCCGAACAGGATATTACTATCCTTGGTACATTGTAGGCTCCTTGATGGAGCTCATTGGTGGAGTTCTAATGTGTAAGTAACATCCGTTCTCTCTCAATACCTGAACTACAGTACTAACTGTGCACGAGATACCGTCGATGAACATACATCCAATGCCAAGATCTACGGCTACACTATTATCCTCGGTACTGGCGTTGGCTGTTTCTGCCAAACTGGCTTTGCGGTCGCTCAGATGAAAGTCAAGCCAAACGAGATCCCTTACAGTGTTGGCTTCATGACAGTCGGACAGATGCTCGGTATCGTATTTGGCACTGGCATGTCCGGCGCCCTGTTCGTCAACTATGGTCAGCAAGCTCTCCAACGCGTTTTCCCCCACGTCTCCAAGACTGAGATTGCGGACGCTCTCGCCGGTGTTGGTAGCGGGCTCATTGACTCTGCAAAACCTGACGTAAAGGCAGAGGCCATCCACGGCATCACGAGAGCAGTCCAACTCGCATACGTACCTATCATCGCGGCCGGGTCTATTTGTCTAATCTGCAGCCTTGCGATGAGGAGGGAGAAGGTATTCCATTAAGAGGGGTGCTTAGGAGGTGGCGGACTATCAGGACTCCGGTCGACTTTTAACCACGGTAGTCTCTAGTACCGGGCGTAATAGGCAGTTCTTCAAGATCGGGGTCTAACCAGAAGCGGGTGTCGTTCTGCTAACATGATAGAACGATTGTCTTTAACCCGTCGACTAGCTACGCTAGGAATACGAGACTAGTCTTCGGGGATAATTACTGAAAAGCAAGTATATAGCAGAAGAAGAGTCATATACCATAGAACAGCATTAATTTAGTATCGAGATCAGTACATAATGAACTTAACATTCAAAACTAAAAGCCCACCCACGGTCTTACAGCCATTACCTACTGTAAAGCTTTACTACCCATTCCCCGGCCTCTTGCCATTTTCCTTCAACCTGCCTCCTAGCTGAGGTCGCTGTGGTAGCAGGACTACAGCTATACTATAAAATGGGTCGGAATAAGCTCAAGAAACTCGGTGAACAAGAGGTCACGGACAGCCTGTCTGGCAAGTCCTCTTATACTGGGGCATGGGAGTTAAAATTAACTTACCGGAGAATAACGTATGGAGTGGTAAAACCTTCGCTATAATGGCAAAAGCTAACCCGGATCTGGGTCTTCTTGGTTGATCGACTTAAATGCAGAAACTGCAAAAAGAACTGAATACGCTTGCCCCGTACTGGAATCGAACCAGTGATCTTATCATTACTAGTGATACGCTTTACCACTGAGCCAACGGGGCTTATTTAGCGACTTAGAGCGGCTTGGAAAATTAGCCGGTGTCAGTGGTTATGGAGTTTGCATGACTCAAGGTAGCTGTCTATTGGGTACTGGCCCTTGCCATTATTTAAGTTATGTTAATCTCTACCTTTACTTATTATTATAGTAAAAGTTTTTTAATAAGGATAATAGCTAGTAATCTCTAGTACCAGGTTAATTCTTTTAGTAATAACTTGCTTAGTATGCTTCCTTATTATTATGTAACTAAAATCTAATCTTTCTTATAAACAGCCAATACTATAGTCCTTATTATCCTACCCTCCAGAAGCCAAGTTAGCAGCATTCCCTTACCAGCCAGGCTTTATATACTAAAATTCCTACTAGGCCTCAGGACATAAATTATGTTATATATTTATACAAGGCTGAGTTATTGTCCCATATGCGGTATTACTAAATTAATACTAAAACAATTGGCTAGCCATGTTATATTACTCTTTATAGTTGAGATATAGATACTCCCCCGCGTATTCATGGCGATTCCAAGAGCACAAGCTCATTCCCGCTTCATGGCAACGCCCTCCAGGCACATATGACCCTAATAACAATGAGAGAAATACACCTTGGCCATGTGTAGTATGCAGTTCGAGGAGATACTAATCCACAGTATTATCAGACTTGCGAAACCTAGGTAAAAGGTATAAATGTTCAATGAATGTCATATTTAAGGTGTTTGTTTATTGTCTGTTTGCTTCTGTTAATAGTTTTGAAGATGAAGCTTCTGAGTTCTCAGCCTTTCCTGATTTAGTAAGATTTGTGCGGGGTGAACACATAGAGCTCGGAAGATGAAGCGTACCTATCACGTACTCTCGACCCCGATTTTCAGCGCTATTCTTTACTGCTGCATCTTAGTCAAAGGAGCCAGTACTTATTTAGTATCCTTCACCCATTCTAGTGCTGGTAATTTCACTTCTGCTAACACTCATACAGCTCTTGCTTATCTGGAAACACTAATGGCAGATACGGCATCTGATGAACCGATGGAAATACGAGATGATCAAGAAAAGTCCTTGTTTGTATGCGATACATGCAATAGACATTTCTCCCGATATGAGCATCTGAAGCGACACACTCAGACGCATACTCAAACAAAGGCTATCGAATGCACCTACTGCAATAGGAGATTCAGTCGCAAGTAAGTACCATCTCTCATCAGGAACAAGCCCCTCATTTGAACCATGTCGATAAATGACTTACCGCTGACGAATCTTTAGGGATGCGGCACAGCGACATGAGCGGTTAGATGGACGCGAAACACCTGGAGGCGCCCAAGCCTCAACTGCTTCGCCACTACGAAGAACGTGTACTCCTTGTTCTACATCACGCATCAAATGCTCGGGAGGGACACCATGCACCTACTACGCCGCGAGGAACTTTGTATGCTCTTACCTGCCCCGGAAACGACGGGAACGTCAAATCATGCTCAGTACCTATGAAGAGCAGGGTTCTTCAGGTGGAAGAGCGGCATCAACGGTGCAGTCACCTGGTACCCTAGTTACGCCCGGGACCGCGATCGACTGGCTTGAAACTTCGACGCGCCAACAAGACATGACTGATGTTGTTCAAGTTCAAGCAAACCTGATACAAAGTGATCAAATTACCGCTAACGACGACCAAAACTCGTCAGTGGATAGCCATCTGAGGCGTGGGCCAGAAGGGCCGACAAATATCGTTGGTGTTATTCCAGACACCTATTCATTGCCCACAAATTGGCTTCCGTTTGACGATGTCCCACTGAGCAGCTCACTACTGCACGGTCTTAACGACATGAGGCATCTAGCATCTGAAGTCGATGATGCATCTGAAACTGGTCCCCAGAGCCTCGAGACGCAAGCATCGTTTCCGATTCTCCCAGGCATACATGAGCAAAGCGTACAGTAAGACCATGTTTCTGCCTTGATTGCTTCAATGGCCTCAAACAAGCAAAGGATTGGCAGTGATACATGCTGGCGCTGTTCTGTGGCATGTGAGGAGATACTCATCAGACTGAATTGTTGAGCCATTTGCTCTCTTTCTTGCTTCGTTGGTGCTCTGGGCTTATGGTCAAACGTCAAATATTCGAAAGTTTTACAACTCTGCATACACTATGGCACAGTCTCCAGTGAGCGACAACGAGGACTCTGTGAGTTCTGCAACCACGGCAAATGGTTCATCGGGAATCCATGCGATGCGCGATTACATGTCAAGCAGGCGACGAATGCCAAGCGCCATGCAATTAGACAGGCCGATGGACGATGAACTTGTTCAGTACTTTATAAGATCTGGTGAGGACCTGCGTCTTCCTCTTGAGGGAGCAGATGACCTGTGTGCCACCGAAGGCCCATTACAGATTCTGGAAGAGGTATCGAGTTTACTGATGGAACAACACAAACCTTGGGGTATTTCTGAGACTTACGCTAGATTTATAGAAGACCTAAAGATGTCGCAGTGGCAAATATGAAAGTAGCTTGGACTGGGAGTGGATGGGGATTTAGAGTCGTCAGGAGGGAGCCAGCATGATAGATTAGTTCATAGTTGATACACTGATGTCTTATGGAACGATCACTGATAGATCCGGATGCTGTCGAGCCGCCAGCAACTACTTCGGTAGCTGTCTCAATAGTAGACAAAATACACGAGCTACAAGCCGTCTAGCGGCGACAAAGAAGTCCCTTTCTAGCTCTAAACCATCATCACTCCTGTTCCCTGGCTGTTATCATATGCATCGACGTGATAGGTCTTGAGTTTCCTCGTCGGAAGCTTAGCCTTGAACATCAGGTCAAGTTCCTCGTAGCTGCGACCTTTTGTTTCAGGCAGACGGAAGAATGCCCAGACAACGCTGAGACACGCAAAAGCGAACCAGAAGAATCCAGTTTTGCCTGTGATTTAAGGTTAGTATTCGAGAGAGCTAAGATGGGAGTGGTGTACTAGCCTTTCCAATTCCAAGCAGAAGGGTTCATCATGTACGGCTGAATGACATTGGCAACAATTTGTGCCAGGTAGTATGAGGTTCTGGCCAAGACCACGGTCTTGGATCGTAAAAGCGTAGACGAAGCTTCGGCAGGGATGGCCCATCCAATTGGGCCAACAGTAAGAGAGAAAGTGAGGAGCCAGATCAAGCAAAGAATCGACTAAACCCACTTGACGGCCGGATTAGAAGTGTTGGTAGCTAAAGCGCCGATGATGAGAAGCCACATGCTCATGGCACTCATGCCAGCGAGATACAAGTTTCGACGGCCGATATGTCTCATCAGAAACCACGAAGCAATAGTACCACAGAATGCCATTCCGGTACCGCCAAGATTGAGGTTGTACGAGGCCTCCGAGTCCAAGCCTGCTTGCTGGAAGAAGTACGTGGCAGAATAGGCGAACTGGGCACCGCAGGTAATCCGACCAAGGAAGGACACACAAGCGATCTCCGTACGGCGCACACCAGCCGTCTTGAAGCAATCCCAATATGAGGTGCCTTGATGATGAATGGAATAAAGACTATGTCCTTAGGACAGCAACCAATAGCTGGTTCAGAGAAGCTCAATGGCGCAAACATTCAATACCCGACATTGGCATAGACAAGAGCGCTATCTGCTATGGGGACGGCCACTCAGGGTCGCAGGCAACCTTTTGGTCTCCAGAACAGGGGATCATTCTCAACTGGCTCGCACCTAGCAATGGGCATATTGGAGACCGAGTCAAAATCGGATACCCGGGTTCGGCAAATCGAGCACAACGGATCCTGGAGTTGGGAGATTGGCGACTACAAAGATAGCATCTACATCGCGGCTGGAGGCCCAACCAAGGCGGACCACGATTGGAGGCACACTCTATGTCCCGGTGACAGCTTTACTTCGCCCCGGTAGCGCTGACTCGTGTTTCTGGATGTTTCCGAGACGCTGTTCGTGCACTGAACGACTGTAGACGACGTATCATACGGCCACATGATGATATCAAAAGGCTTCCGATAATTTTCAACGACTACATGAACTGTCTCATGGGCGATCCGGACGAAGACAAGATCGAAGCTTTACTTGACCTTGTGGCCCAGTAAGGCGCTGAATACTTTGTCATTGACGATACATGTTCAGATCTCCGCAGAACCTTTGGAACTGCATGACTCTTTCGACTGTGGCCATGAAGACAGTCAACGAGGGCAGTGAGAAGGACATGGATGATATGTTCCACTTTGGTTCCCTGAGCGATTTTGACAAGCTTTTCGCCTTCAGAAAGGTTCGCGAGTGTCTGTGGCAGTCCTGCTCCGACTCCAAACACGGGAAATGCACAGAGGATCTTTTCGCCTACCAATGTAGCCCTATACAACAATTCAGCATCGGTGATTTTGGCACGGTCCTTCCACAGCGTTACTGCAGCGTTGCAGACCCTGGGTTCGACTTCGACCTGGTCGGACAGGGAGTAAGTATCATTACCCACGACACTACTGCTATCTCTGTGCTCTGACAATAAATGGACAGGTACTCATATCGTACATCATGCAGTACGTTTTAGTCTTGTTCTTTTGTCTTTCTTTCGCATTGACGCGAAAGTGGACGAGGAAGCATATTTGGGGACGCGTTGGGAGGCTCAAGAGCAAATGTGGTTTATTCCCTTCTGCTAGCAGACCCAATACCTGTCCGCTAGTGAAGTGGTTCATTCAGCTCTACTGATAGTTCCCCAGCGCGATAACATCGACTCTGATAGGCCTTCAGGAGACGCAGACTCTCTTCGCAGCAACCATTTCTGTAGCCATCATTGGGGCGTTTCATTGCTACACGGGCTTAGCCAACGTTGCTTCCATGTCCTCCTACGTCCTCAACAACGAGATCGCTCACGGCGTGATTATCATCGGCATGAGCCCCCTCCTTTTGTTACAGCTCGTTCTTCACGCGTCAGGACATACATCGATGTACACTCTTGGTTTTGTCTTCCTCAACTGGCTTTTCATCGTCATCAAGTCTGCACTTCAGAAGGGGGGTGCTGCTGGTTTCGAGAAAACTCTCAAAAGGCAGTCATCAGTGTCAGTATGCGGCAACAATCCTGGGGCCATGTCGTACTGTATGAACTACAACATAACGACGGGCTTCACTCACATCAAGTCTAGTCTGATATTCGTGCATGTACCGACTTTCTTGCTTCTCGTGGACTGGACGCTAGCCATGCTACTTAGTTTCTATGAGAAGAACTGGCCCCCAAACAGGGGCTCATGTGTGCGGAATTTAATCAAGAAGAGGGCCTTGGGAGTTCTGACGGCATTCTTGGCAATCGTGCCCATGGCCTTCGGGCTCGCTGATCTAGTCCGATTTTACATGGGGTTGCGCGATCGGCGGTATACCCCTGAGGTCGGACTGCCTTGGTCATTTGGACAGGTTACAGTAGTGGCAGTCTGGTTCCCGTTAGTATTAAAGTTCTTACACTATTGTGAGTCCTGTCTATTAATCCTTCCCTGCGCGTATGCGGTCGCTGACGTATCTTGTATAGGTGCAGTGGAAGATGGTGTCTAGGGCCGCATCGATAAGAACGAATATGTCGTATCACGCCGCGAAACCACCGTTTTAGAGGTGAAGGGTTCTGAAGAATCTGGGCTGGATAAAACTCCCTTGATCGGGGCTGCTGTTCCGGGTAGCATGGTTGGGGCGGAGCCGATCGAGATGCGAGCCTCACTGGATACTTCGGTGGAAGACTTGTTCAGCCTCAGAGTTACACAGAATGTTGAAAGCCCCCAAAGAACAAGGATGTAAATATGTTATTCCGAAAAATAGAGTTTGGCTATCCTATTTTACCGAGTGTTCCGGTCGAAAAGCAGCAATCCCACGTTGTTTTATTTCACCTTGATTACTACCTTATTATACTCATCTAATAGCCTATGTTACAGACGGTTACAAACTTGAGAACATCCATTGAACTGTTTGCGATACGATGTTTTCTTCCACGCTTCTCTTTTCAGCTTTGATAACCGCAGCGCAAGCTATTGATGTTGATGTTGCGGTCGTAGGCGGCGGCGGGTCTGGTGGTTATGCCGCTGTCCAGCTCCGAGAGAACTATGGCAAGAAGATTGTAGTCATCGAAAAGCAAAAGCAGTTGGTACATAAACTGCGAGGCCGCTTCATGGCACAGCGACTGACGTATCTTAGGGTGGCCATGCACAGTCATGGTACGATCCAGTTACTGGAAAGGCATATAACTATGGCGTTGATGCGTTTACGAACATCACCGTCTCAATTGACTTCTTCAGACAGCTAAAAGTGCCCATCGGACCACTCCAGTCTATAACAGCAGAGAACTTACACGTCGACTTTGAAGATGGCAATACAGTCGACTATACGCCTCCGACCACGAAAGAGGCCGCTGATGCCATGGAAAACTATCGTGAACAGTGGCTTAAATACGCAGATATCTTGTTGCCTACTAGCAAGCACTTTCCACGAGGTGACAAGGTTCCGTCGGATCTTCTACTGTCTTGGTACGAATTTGCACGCAAGTACAAAGCGGAGGCTGCTAGCCCGAGTATCTGGGAAACTGTCGTCGTCGATCTCAACACTGCACTGATGATTGATGTTTGGAAGGCATGGAATCCTAGCGTGGGGTCTTTTCAGCCAGCATCGGGTGACAATACTGAGATCTGGCAGAAGGCTGCTAAGCTTCTGGGAAAGGATGTCCTTTATGAGAGCGAGGTGGTCTCTGCTAAACGAACCAAGAGCGGAGCGAAGCTTGTGGTCAGAGATAAAAACGGGCATATCACCAAGGTTAACGCCAAGCGACTTCTGATTACTATCGGACCAGAGACTATCAATCCAAAGGACTTCGACCTGAGTAGAAAAGAGGTGGAGGTCTTCCATTCTGCTGCCGGCAACCACTATTTCACTGGTATCGTATCTCACCCTTCCTTGCCCGCAGCTGGAATCACGAATGTTGTTCCAGCTGCCATTAACGCAAACTATCTCGCCTATCCAACCGTCCCTTTCCAAGCCTACTTCCAGTATAAAGGAAACTCTTCCACCGGACCTATTCACCATGCTCTAGCTGTCGTCCCGAGAGACACTTCAATTGAGGATGCCAAAGACCTAATCCGCAAGTCCCTTCAGAATCTCATTGATGCGGGAACAATTCCATCTGGCAATTCTAGCGATCTCGATTTCAGAACTTTCTCAGATCACGGGCTTTTGTACAGGCGCTGGTCTGCTGATCAGCTGCGTGGTGGTATCTTTGCTAAGGCGAATTCTCTTCAGGGTCAGCGATCGACTTGGTACACTGGGGCTTTCTGGATGAACAATGATTGTGTCATGTTGTGGAACACTACCAATACCATTCTGCAGGATATGTTGAAGGATTTTTAGATTAGACTGTTATTTATCCAATGTCTTGAGGAGTCGAGGTATCTTGATTCTCTTCTTTTCACTTCTTGATAGCCGCGAGTACGCCGACCGAAATTCGCTTCCTATCCTACATAGTTCGAATATCAGCCTATTGTAGCTAGTTTCGCAGCTCAGACCGTTAATTTAGTGAAGAAACTGATCGAAACCCTTCTCATAGCTGGTTTGAGAAAAAAGCAATGCCAGTGAGGCTTCGCAATCAAGGTTCAAAGACTTCCAAGGTACCACTGAATCAAGGTACTTGGCCCGCATACAGCAGTCCTTTCCCCTAAGTCGGTGTTAAAGCGCTTTCGAAGTGAAACTACACGAACGTCATATATAACGTTGGAATCCCAGCCAACACACTACTCGTTGCCACTGTTTTGATCCCAAACCCAATGCAAATTAGTCCCCACCTCAATTCCGTCCTCGGTTTCCTTAGTGAGAGTTTCAACCAGTGACCTTATCCCGCTCTCAGTCAGCCCCAAGGTCTCGTCCTGATCCAACAGCTGAATACCATGGAGACTCTGTGCCATGTACTTCAAAGCCACCCTGGTAATTACTGGTGTAAGATCAGGTCTTCCCAATGTGACGAAGACCTTTTCATCGACTTGCTGCAAACCAGCCGCCTGGAACTGGGTTGGCAAGAGGACAGGACACCTTAAGCATGTCAACAAACATCCCACGAACACGCGCTGGGAGATAAGAGTCTTGGGCACTTACTTGGGATCACGTCCGAACTTGACGGCCGCTGCGGACTCGATCCTCTTCCACTCATGAAGGGCAGCAGAATATGGGTTACTGGCGTATCCGTAGGCTCCGATCTCGGACCAGAACAGGTACCCATACGGTTTGAGAAGTGTCTTGAGATTCTTCACAGCTTACAGCCATTCGTCCTTCTTTAACGCTGCATAGAGTAACTTTACATGTACTAAATCATATGTACATAAATACTGTTTCGGAAAAGGCTCCAGCACGTTTCCATATTGTAACTTGACACTCGCTGGCAAAGATGCGGGGTCGTGAAACTTCCTGGTATCAATGTCGAAGCCATCTAGCTGTGCTTCTTGGGCGAGTTTAGGTGCGAGCTCCTTTAGGAAGATCCCGGTGCCGGTATCTGCGTCTGCAATTTTGGGCGCAGGGAGTCAGTTCAGGTGCTGCCAGATGACAGGAGGAAGGTCATCGCGCGTGACAGCTTTGAAGATGTCATGTTGAAAGTCAAGACGCTGCCGTTCCTTGTCGGCGTCGCCATGATTGAGGGCGTAGATCGAGGGCATTTTGTACCAACGAAGTGAAGATGATTGATAGTTAAAGCTTATGTCTTGAGCGAGGATGACAGACGAGGTAACGATTCATGGGGGATTCATAGATGTTCATCGTTATATGCTTATTTGAGGGGATGGCAACACAGGATTACACGTGATGATAATAACCATTAATTATTGTCCGTAGCACTAACGGCTTCTTCGGAACCCGAACCACAGACTAGTAGAGGTATGCTAGCTTCTGCTTACAGGGAGCAGGCTTAAAGATGAAGCGACAAATTAGAGTAACGTTTAGACCATGAGCTAAATTGAGTGATATTTAACTAGAAGAGCGTTGCTCCGTATGAAAGAATTCCTAGAGAATGCAATTCATTCTTTCCCTAATTATACCCAAGACAAGGCACAAATTCGCATAGCCATACAATCCGCCAGATCAACCTTGTGATATCCTTATTATCCTTGGGCGAAGTACTAGGAGCCAGGCCCCGGCCCTGCGTGAAGTACTTATACAGTCGTATAGTTCCCTTATCTAGAAGCCATATCTTCAACCCCCCCCAACAAAATCTTTACAATATCTATCACAAAGCATACTATCATTCATCATGGCCAATGATCCTCCTGCTACTTCTGAGCTAAGGCGCCAGATTGCTTATCAGAGCTTAGAAAGGCTCTCCGAAATTGAGCCTCCATCCCAGTCGGACGGGTTCTCTACTTCTCCGTGTTCAATTACGCTCGATATTCTCAAGCAATGGAGCTCAGACAACAAGCTACATATAGAGAAAGCAGTCAACTCCCAGGCCTGGAACGCTTATCGCGTTTACAAGAGCGACCCTAAGAGATATGGCGCCAAACATAATGAAGCTATCGAACTCTACTCCCAGGCGTACGAGGATATTGATGAGCTGGCACATGAGTGGAACATGAACTAAGTAAATATCTGTGACCTGGTCACCGAGAGTCCTGAGGGCCACCCTGACTGGGACGGGCCGTTCTGCGGTGCCTTTCTTCCCAATGATAAGGACACTGATAAGCCTTTCATTGGGGTGGCTTTCAAAGGCACCAACACCCTCCAGTCCCGGGAAGTTCAAGTTCATTTGAACTACCAGCTTATTGAGGCTAGCGAGGAGCTTGGCAACCAGCTGGTGTCAACCGGTGTCTACACCGGGCTCTTTGGCAAATTTCCGGACCCCTACGGCCAGCCTTATCAGTTTATCCGCACCCAGCTCGCAGGAGTTACGTCATTCTTTACCAAGAGTAATACACCTGCGAGGCTTCATGTCACGGGTCACTCGCTCGGTGGTTCCTACAGCTCTCTATGCTACGCTGGCTTCCTCAAAGACATCCCAACTCTCTTTCCAGAGACAGAAGCCATCATGGGAGATCAGTACACGTTCGGGGCCCCACGAGTCGGGAGCAACGACTGGGCCAAGTACAATTTGGAACGTGTTTCCAAAACTGCAGGCCAAACTTGGAGAATTGTCAACAATGATGACATTGTTCCCCAGGTTCCACCCACGTCCTTGAAGCCAGACCAGACCAATTTCTTCCATGTCAACAAAGGAATGAAGATCTTCAAAGATCAGAGGCCAGAGGCCATTCCAAGCGAGATAGATGGCCCTGAACCACCTATCTATTACATCGGCTCCATAGGCGACTTTATTAAGGCAGTCTTACAGGGTAAAAGCCATCGTAAGTTTTTGTAACCCTTATTTCAACTTGATGCTAACTTTAAACTAGTTCCTAACTCCTAATATGATGGGATGGTCAGTGCTATGAAGGAATGAGAAATGCTCCTAGTTATGACTCTGAGCTCTGACTTGATAGGTGTTTGTTGGTTGAGTGCTGCTGATGCTGTTTTGCGTTGCCTTTCCTTGCTGCGATATACGATGTTGAGTTCGAAGTAACTATAAAGATACTGTCTTTACTTCTGACTCCCAAGTTTCGACCTCTCGATGATCTATAGAGCTGCTACAGATATTAATTCTTTCTTATAGGTCTACTACCAATCTTATAGCTTATACTGTATAAATAGTAACTCTTGCTTTAGATCAGGAGATTAAAGAATGTAGAAACTTACTATCCTTGCTGCAGCTATTGTTTGGATAACTAACTGTACTGTGGTCACATTTTCCATAAACAGTCTAACTCTTTTAAGAGTCCTTGTTGTGGCCAGCTGAGCTTCCAGATAGGCGCGGCCTAAAACATCCAGCACACAATTTGTGATATTGCTTTAGCTTATAATTAGGATTCTACTAGCTTTTCGTTCACTATGGAGCACTTTGCGTCAATATAAACACACAGGCTAGAAGCATATGTCAATTATACGGTATAAAGTGGTATTAGCCTTAATCTTAATGACTTTTCACAACCTAAGTTAGAGACTCGTATACGACACCTTCAATTTCCTCTGGACGCTTTACTCCTACCCCACCACTACGGGCAATAGTTCCAGCGGCTGAACCGACTAAAGCGGGCCCTTAAAGCAAGAGTGCTATAGGGTCAATGCAGGATATATCACATTTCTTAGACTTGCTTCACTGAACCCTCGGCAAGAAAAGCGGCTGAACTAATATATAACCTGACATTTGAGTAGTTTTTGGCAACACATGTAGAGAGATCACTGACCTGAGACCTCATTAGGTCAGGTATCGTAAGCCAAGGCATGTGATCTATCGTCTGAGGTTAGAGGCGCAACTTCTCAGCCAGCCACAGCCTCCCCCATACTCGCCCGGCGTCAGAGCTGGCTACCCCACTGTCTGAATCTTCGATTTCCTTAGTCAATATCTCTAGCAGAAACACCATACACATGCTTATATGCTAGGACAGCATACCATCCTAAACTGCTGCTTACCTGCGGAGAGATCTCTATTGACAATAATCTGCAAGGTACTTTGGACTATATAAACCCATTCGCACTCCCAACTTTGGTAATTATTCCTCACTCCATCACAGACTCCTTTCTCACATACACATCAATTTCACAAGTCAACCACTGACTCCAATGTCCAGAAGAATATCGTCGATGACACTGAGGTCGATTTTCACGAGAATGCCGTTGACTCATCTGAGCTCAAGGGCGGCTATAAAACATGGCAACTAATTCCTGGGGGCCACTTGTTAACGTCGGAGAAAAGAGCAAGGGCATTACTGGGAAGTTTACTGCCCTTAACTGCACCAACCAGGGCGGCGAGGTCCTTACATACAAGCCTGACAAAGCATTCACCTTAGAGGCAGATGAAGACCTCACCTTGACTGGTAAGTAACTCGAATCCGTAATATTCGAGACTGAAGCTAAGAGTGGTTCTACAAGTCCTGATGATACCAACACCGTCACCTTTTCTGGCAAATCATCCGGAGAGAGCGACTGGAAGCTTAGCAAGGACAAATAATCGCACAAACTGCGGGACCTTGAATTCGTGGTGTTACCAGAGATAAAGGGGCACGTGTGGGGATGAACTTGTTAATTGATACTGTCCTGTTGCTTGAAGTTCTTCCTTTTCCCAATCTTGACTTGTTATTCCTCTGTCAGAGTATTAAATGCAGTGAGATTTTAGTACTGACTAGGTTGTTACATGAGAAGTTGTTTTCTTCGTAGTCCTTCTAACGTAGTCTATGTCATCAATCGTTAATGCTGTGCGTTACCCTCTGCGATTAATCTTGCCATTCAATCTCTCTGGATTTGAGCAACACTGTCATATCTTCTCCTTCAGCTTCGCTTGCATAGCACCTCTCATAGCCTCTACAGGAGCTTCTCTTCCAATCCACAACTCAAACTGGGCATAAGCCTGCTCTTCCAACACATCAACGCCCCTGTACACTTTCCAACCGGGACATCGCTCAGCGACTGTCATCATTCCTGTCACTTGCGGTCTATATGCCATCTCTACCAATAAACCATCTTCAGTTCCTGAGAACAGACCACTGAGGATCTTGTCAGCTCCCAGGTCATCGGCTGGTACACATGGGACTATCAGCCTGATCTGAGCATCCTTCGCAGTTGCAACCTCCTCCAATGTCGCAAATGACCGGGTCTTGAGGTCTGGAAACCTCGAAGCTAGTTCTTCGGCCTTACTCAAGGTCCTGCTGACGACGATTAGCTCCCCAAAGCCTAGAGTCTGGACAGCGTAGCATGCCGCTCTAGCGTCGCCTACAGCACTCAGCACTAGAGCTGACGATGAAGCAAAGTCTCGAGATCCGGACTTCTCAACACATCTCTTGATGCCAATCCAGTCAGTGTTATCGCCATGAAACACTCTTTTCCCGTTAACCTCTTTGACAACAACGGTATTGATAGCTCCAATGCTCTCTCCTCTTGGAGAGACTGATCCCAACAACTTGCCGATCTGTAGCTTGTGTGGAAACGTGACGGAGGTACCGCCAAAGTCAGGTCGTTGAATTATGCTCTCGACTCAGAAACATTTCGCTTTCATGGATTTGGTAGTGATGTGACAGACTGAGGGCTTTGAACCCAGCTTTATGTTGGTGACAGAGAGTGCGAAAGATTATGACCAAAGATGTAGAAGTGCTTCTGATCATCTCCTTGAGCGCTTTGCGGCATGATATTAGAGTAGCGAGTCATTGAATTTGTTTTAGAGCCGTCGTGGTTTGTGAGTCGTTGATAAGATAGAGTAATGTCGTCTGCAACCATATTGAACGGATGAGGGAGTATCAAGGAGAGATGAATGATGTTGAGAGCACTGAACCCTCAGATAACAGAACAGAATATTAAATCACCTGTTTCCATCCACTGATAAGAAGTGGAGCACCCATTGTTGCGGTAGACCGGTCACCAAGGGAGTGGGAAAGAACTTTGCCGGCTGGCGCAACATCCACTGCTTGGTGACTTTAGTGCATTCTCCTCCGTTAAATTATTTAGCAGTCCCTTTAGAGACGATAATTTATCCTGAAAGGCCGATTTATAGCCATGTTTCAAGGGTTATGATATGCCTAGTGTGTAGTAATAGCAGAAGATCCGTACGTGTCGTCCAGGTCTCTCGGGCATGGCCTGCAGCGGAGTCTAATGCCTGCATGTTGCACAAGCAAACATGCGCGTTCCTCTTAACTAGAATCCCATGTCAAAGAGATGCTCAATATTACTAGGGGCATCATCAAGCATTCCAAAATGCTGTATGAACTCTGTTGGGTTAGCCAGCCTGTCTGCTCGTTAGTTGCGAAGTCAGTCCATACTCTTTGTAAACTTACCAATCAGTTGAGTCCAACGTAGCGAGACTATCAAAAAGGCCGTCGTCTTCAATATTTGACACCAATTCTGGGTCTATTGGGAATGAGATTACGCCTGCTGGTTGTGCATTTGGTTCATTGTGCGGCATTGAATTGCGCGCCGTATTCGACAATAGTGTTGATGGAGTGGGCGGAAGATCGAATTGGGATGGTACTGGTTCCTTGCCGACTGCAAGGTGCATTTGGGGGAGCGAATGATTGATGTTACTGGCAGATATAAACTGTAAATCGTTCGAGGCATTGTCTTGGGACGTTCCTCCCAGCGACTCTTGCAAGGTTTCCAAACACTTTGCAACGGCTTCTTTGGCGTAATGGAGACCATCGCCGATATTACTAGCAGTATAATGCCCTTCTTGGTGACGCAGAGACCTCGCAACCAATTCCATGCAAGCCTTGACGACAGGTGAGATAACACAACGACCTATGCTCCGAACGCGTTTCTCCGTGAGGCTAGCTAAGTATGACACATTCCCCCGATAGCCACTTGGGCGTTCGAGGGTAGGACGGTTGCAGATCAAAGACTCGGCTGCTGCTAGTTCAAATACGGTTATTGAAGCTACCCAAAGACCAAGAGCCTGAGGTGATAAGCTGGTAGCTTTTAAGTTAACCATAGTGCTCAAGTTCTTTTTGCATAAACTCATGAGTTCGCCAAAATTCCCAGCCACCGGCAGGTTCTTCTGGTGGTGGATCAGACCGTTCAATGAGAGAATGGCCTGGAGTGATCGGTTAAAAGCACTTATCACATGCCCCGGAACATGTGACTTTGTGTTCTCTTGGTCTTGCTGAAATTGCGGTTCAACGAGGATCTTGAGGTTCCAAGGCTCTCATTCCTCGTTCCCATCAGCCAACAAGCCGCCCAGAAGCAATACATTGGAGGATGCGAGATTTGGAAGAGTATCGAGACGTGCTGAAACCATGGTCTCTAGTATTGTGCAGCTCATTATTGTTCGTTTTACGCCATCCCGGCTTGATGGATCAGTTGTGGTGCCTTGAGAAAGCAATCCATGGGAGATCGCTGTATATATAGCTCGGCCTATTGCAGTCCATGCCAAAGGCCAGCGTTTCTGGTTCATTTCAAAGAGGCATATAATAAGCAGAGCTCGAACATGTCCGAGATCAAATGCAGTTGGGTTCGCGAACACACTTGTCTCGAGTAGACTCTGTAGCGATTTGAGGCCATGTATGTGATCGGGTTTCCTGCTGGAGTTACTTGATAAGGTCGTCGACTGGTATGAGGCGTATGTAAGCACAGTATGAAGAAAGGCTAGTTCTCTAGCTGATAGTGAACTAATAGATGCCGTCGACGGTTTATTTGATAGTGTGTACGCAGCACGCAAGAGTTGGTGCTTTTGCGATATTGGAAACCAACAATGTGCCGTCTCGAAATAGAGGTCAAGGAGATATGACCAGTTCTTCGGAAGTTCAGGGACAGGGGATGGCGTGGATTTAAGAGGCCGTGAGACGGGTTCTGGTTGGCGACTGACGGTGGTGTGAAACAGTTCTCCTCCATTTGGTCGAAGAGGAGACTCATGTGGAATAGGTAGAGGAGAATGGTCAAAGGTTGGTGGGTCTGGTGGTGCTATACTGCTGTCCATCGGAATCATAGAAGCCCCTGGCCCATCTTTTGTTGATACCAAAAGCGTGAGACCTTCAACCACCTTTGTGTCGAAAACCTGGCTCGAGTCGGTACCTTCTTCGTCAAACTCACTCTCCATAGAAAGAAGACTTCCCATTTTCTTAGATACGGAGGACTTGTGCCATGTTTCTAGTAAGAGATCGACAGAGATATTTGCGTCATGTAGACCGGAGGCAGGACAGAAGGACGATTGTTGAATGACCCCCTCGAGAAGTGCACATATCCACTCTTCACTCCCCTGAATGGACTTGAATATAAATCCTAGCAATGTTTCGATGCCTCTCACGTAGCCTGATGGCAAACCCCGTTTCTTTGAGGGTCCATAGCTGCATGTCCGGTTGTTATCGATGCACGACTTGCACGACGGTCGTTGGCCACCACATCGGTCTTTGCGTCTCCTACACTCGTTGCATGCTCGTGTAATTCAAAGCCGATTACGTCCGTTGGGCTCCTTTTCTGAAGTCTCCAGGTCGATCCTCGCCCGTTTTGAAGCTCGTTGAGTGGCTTCTGGCTGACCTCTGCTGTTTGGGTCAAGAGCGCTTCCAGCAAAGTGTATCATTTCACCCAAGCACGTTTTCTTCTTCTCCGCATCTTGTAAACGGAGCGAACATCTCATCAACATAATTCACATCCCATCGAGGTCCATCCCCAAAACAGACACAGCTATCGTACAGCCTGCACTTGACATCTTCCAATAGATAGTGGAACCCTATATTCCCTTGTCCAAGTACAGCCTTTCTCATATTCTCTAATTTATCATGACTCCTTGTCTTCTTCAGTCGTTTCTCAATCCCAATACATGATAGCCATTGATCTGGATCCTTACCCGTGGATCGATACTCTGTCTCAATGAGATTGCACAGTACAAGTCCCAGATCCTTCTCAGCGGCGACAGCATGTGCTTGGCTAATGGAACCGGTTTGCTTATACTCGACTCTTGCCTTTGCCATGGTTTCGATGAAAGAGGGCTTTATATCTTGCGTCGCTTTTGAATGCTTCAGACCTTTTCGGATGACTGTTTTGGCGTTGTGTTGGGTGCATACTGTCTGGTAGTGTTCCATGACGGACCAGAAGAGAAGACCAGCAAACGTTTCAGCACCGGTTCCAAGATATGGCAAGATGTCTTGAGGCGGCAACGAGACGCGGAGGTAATGCAGTGGGTCTAGCCACATGCTACACTCCAGACGATACTGGGCTGATTGCGACGGGTTCATTTGCAGGGGAATGTCGCTGAACAAGTTCTGGAACCTGTTGGCATCTGTAGTGGTAGTGTCGCTATCTGAAGCCTCAGTGCTCAAAAGCCCTGTCCCTACCATGGCGACTTTCGGTGGCGCTTTGAGATCAGCAGCGACTGCGAGCTCACGAAAGATGCCGAGCATGTCAGGTCGCTCATCGCCTCGAGCTGCATCGAGTAGTCTCTGGATACCGTGCTTAAGACGCGCATTTTGATCTGCTAGCGCATGGTTTGATTGGGCCTGTCGCTTGCGAAAAGCTGCTTGGGAGCGTCGGCCTCGCTCACGACGACGCTGGAAGCCCATGTTAGCATCTGGGGCCTGGACGGAGTCGCGCGGAGGAAACTCACCGTCAGTTCATCTTGAGGCTCTGCAATACCCATTTTGTGCTTAAAAGTTGCTTTTTGGTCTTTTACCGGTCACAAAGGACATAATGTTTTGACAAACTTACAGTGCAAATATTGGATTTGTCAGAATGAAACGGAAGAGTAAGCGGAGATGCATTGACCTGATTGATTGGGTGGAGATTAGCACCAATTACCCCGATCACGTAACCGCCGGGGATAGCTTAAGCCTACTCTGTATCACCAAAGGGCTGAAGGATTGAGGTTACGTGTTCGGAGTAAAAACCGTCCCTGAGGTTTAGAATTGACCAACGAAAGGGGCTCGTCGTTAAAGCGAAAGAATATGTATAAAGATGAGATCCTCGTCGCTTCACAAAAACACATCAGTTACAAAGTATTCTCAGATCCCGACTACCTACACTTAGAAGTCATTCAATATGGTCAAAATCGCTATCGCCGGAGCTTCTAGCGGTAGGTTGGCTTAACCAATCACTTCCCGATTACTGACCATTTTCAGAGCTCGCTAGAGAAATCCTTGACAGACTCGTCGCCACTGGAAAGCATGACATCACTGCACTTGTCCGCAAGGTACATCCGGATGGATTATCACCCGTTTGTTCAAACTAGCGACTGACAGACCTAGGACCCATCTACATTTCCAGAACTCCCTGGCGTCACCTGGACCAAAACTGATTACGAAAACAAGTCGGAGCTTGTTGATTTATTCCACGGCGTCGAAACTGTTCTCTCTTTCCTTGCCGTTCACTTGGATCCGGGTAATGAGACCCAGAAGCGACTTATTGACGCAGCTGTTGAGGCTGGCGTGAAGAGGTTCGCTCCGTCTGAGTGGGCAACGTGAGTTTCATCTGAGTACTATGCATTTTATAGAATTCGTTAAAACTAACGGCGATGCAGAGGAGCCAAACTGGCAGACTCACTCGATGTCATGTCATGGTACAGCGGCAAGATTGAGATCAGAGAGTATCTCAAGAGTTTGAACTCTGAAAAGAAGGTAGCATACCCTGGCTCTCTTCCGTACATGAAATTACTAATTGTATGACAGGTCCTCGAGTATACGCTATTCCAGCCTGGTGGGTTCATGGATTACCTTTGCCATCCGTACAAGACTGCAAAATACATCACCACTACCGTTGTCAACATCGATTTCGTCAAGAAGCATGCGATAGTTGTCGAAGGCACCCTCGACGACGAGATCACATATACAAGTGTCAATGACATTGCAAATATTGCTACCAAGGCTATCGACTATGAAGGCGAATGGCCCGTGATCGGAGGTATCTCTATTCGTCAGCTTCTGAAGATTGGAGAAGAACTACGAGGTAAGCATACCCGCCGAGCAACAGCAAACAAAGGTACTGATTTTACATAGGTGAGCCCTTTACTATCGAGTGGCTTAAAATGGAAGACCTTGAAGCTGGGGAACTCAAGACTGATAACTACCCCCGACTTCCATTACCATCAGTTCCCCAGGATCAGGTGGAAGCTTTCTCAAAGATGGTAGTCATCGGGACTCTGACTGCTTTCCACCGCGGAGCTTGGACAGTTCCAGATGAATGGAATAAGACTTTTCCAGACTACAAGTTTACAAAGGTTGATGAGCTGCTGAAGTCTACATGGGAGGGCAAGAACTAAGCAATGAAGCATCAAGTTTGTTACCTATATAATAATATACACTTGAGTACTTATTTCCACCTGATACTAAATAACACCCGGGACTCAATTTGGTACTATTTGCCGAATCTGGCCTGTTCAATCAAGCGCAACCGCGCCAATCTGAACACCTTAGTCCGCCCCTCTGTCATGATCGTCGGAGATGATTTCTTTGGCGCAATCCGTATCAACCCAGCACATGAATGATATAGGGGCGGCGGTATCATGTTTTACAATGCGCTGAGTCGAATGGGGTTCATCCCTAAAGCCTCCGGTAGTTTTCAAAAGGTGGGGAGTCGGGGGGAAACTTTTGTCTATTGTGGACTGCTTGATCGACTGGGCGTAGCTGCAAAAAGCACAATATGGCAAGAGTCTTACCATTACTATCAAGTTAAAAATATATCCAAGGTCACATCTTATGTTAGCGTCCTTGATTACAAAGAATCCATCTCCCATTTGCCCATCTGCCCATTTG
Organism: Fusarium agapanthi; assembly: GCA_001654545.1. Lineage (NCBI taxonomy): Eukaryota > Fungi > Ascomycota > Sordariomycetes > Hypocreales > Nectriaceae > Fusarium > Fusarium agapanthi. The sequence continues at coordinate 106,718 of LTDI01000135.1, read as the reverse complement.
TCATCTCCCCCTTGTAAATCCATTCCAGGCTCAAGCTGTCCATCCTAGCTCCAGCCCCCTGACCTCCGAAACATCGATGGAGAATGACACGTCCGATGATCTCGATGGTGTCGTTCTCTTGCCCATACTGGTCAATCGTTACCGAGTTTCTAGCGTTCGTACGTCACTTGTGTTAAGACAATTACTGTCTCAGATTCAGCATACACACAACGACTCGATGCTCCAGGTTTGGGGCTTCTTAGACGAAACGCTGCTTCACCGTCACACTAAATAAGTTAGAGACCTATTCCTAGATTTCTACAACAGCCCAAAATACATATCAAAGGGCAGGAAACAGATTCCCATGGTTTTTTTCCAGAGCTGTGAACAAGGCTTTCTACAGTATTTGCATTGGGCAATACACAATAGCCCGTACTGGCGAAAGAACGAATATTTTCGAGCTACCGCTATTGCCGTTCTTTCATCACCTGGAGATATCATAGATTACTATCGACAAGCGGAGCTTTTACAAATTATTCTTAGCGACGGGTTTGGCCCCAACTTTTGGTACATCCATCCTTCATTTCCATGCTTTATATCACCATGGACTCGATTCCTATTCTACTTTATTGCAAGATGTACTTCCGGGCGCCTTGGACTTATCGCAATGTGGCCAGTGGTAAGCACATTCATTGAAAACAACGCGGATCTCGATCTTGTTTTGAGCTGGACTATTCAAAAGATTTCTGCCTATCCTCATAGGTTCTACCTTGAGGATGCTAAGGTCGAGAGAAGGGTATGCCATGACAGCCAGTATCCCAAAACAGACACACTCTTCTTTAGGAGAAAAAGGTTTCTTGTGTCGCGGGAATTTGGATATAAATTTCCTCGTGGCAGCTCAGCTCGGGAAATCCTTCTTCACTTCGCCCCTACAGACCTTTTACCCCTTCTGCATAATCTCAACAGAGACTCAAGGTTTCCGCTAGTCAGATAATAGGTATAGTCTTTGCGTATTTACTTTGTATGCAGATGAAATAAAATAGAATATAAAATTTACCTATAACACTCTAAGAGGTATAAGGAACTATTGACACTACTAAAGCATATTGAGATCGATGAGTGACATACAGTCGTCAACCTCTGTCTTAAGGATCCCTGGTCCCAAATCATAGACCCAGGGCATTCACACGCATTTGTTAGGAAAATGTTGTAAAGTGCTCATGTGTTAAGTATTCAATGATCAATTAAAATTAGATATAGAAGTGAAAACACCTAAATCCCCTTACCGCATAAGTCCATTACTCATGCGCTCATTTCTACCTATCAGAGAATGATTCCCCAAACACTTTTAGGAACTGATTGCTTAGTAGAGACCGCACATGGCTAAGGCGACAACCACCATAGCAGTGGAGAAACCAACCTGCTTGGCAGCACCATTGACAATAACAGTTGATGGAAGAGGAGTCGACGTAGCCTATAAATATTGTTAGTAACTTGTGCAGGGATGTCGGGTGAACGGTTTCTTACAGTAACACCAACAGTTCCAATCTCATCAACAGAAGTGTGGCCAGCCTCATGAGTCTTGGTAGGATTGGCAGCATGAGTTGTCTCAGTAGCGTGAGTAGCAATAGTAGTATGCTCATGAGCCTCGGAGTGCCCAGCCTCAGTAGAAGTATGAGCATTCTCAGTCTCCTCATGCTCATGCTCAGAGGTAGCCTCCTCCTCAGCTTCCTCAGTAGCGGTAGCCTGCTCCTCAGCCTTGGTAGTCTCAGCCTCCTCAACCTCAGTGGTAGCAGGCTTCTCGACAGCAGTAGTCGAGGGCTTAACCTCAGCAGCAGTGGAAGAAGGCTTAACCTCAGCAGCAGTGGAAGAAGGCTTCTCCTCAGCAGCAGTGGAAGCAGCACCGGAGGAGCCAGAGGGGCTAGGCTTGGGAGTAAGACCGCACTGCTGAGCGACTCTGCCTACGCCGCTGCCGTAGTACTTCCAGATGTCGTAGGTGTTGGCGCACGACATGCAGCGGCCGTAGCGCTCGTTCCACTCATCACTGTCGCAGAAGTCCTCGTCATCGCGAGCAAGGGTGATCAAGAGACCTACAATCTGTCAGAAAGAGAACGGGGGTGATGATTGCGATGGTTACGTACCGCAGTCTTCGTGGCAGGCGTACTGAGGGGTACCAGGCTGCTGACGCTTGACAAGAGGGACAGTATCGGGGAACTCAAAGCGGGGATCAATGGCAACAGCAAGAGAGGCAGAAGCCAAAAGAGTGTAGGCAGCGAGAGAATGCATTTTGAACGAGTGAAGTCTAACGATTGGATGACTTGGAAGATGAAGCTGTGAGTTGATGAGAAGAGACGAGTGGAAGGAGGACCAAGGCTATATATCTGCACAAACCTCATAGCACAAGCCAATTTTCTCAGTTAAGCTTAGATCTCAAGTTCCTTTCCCATGTCCAGCGCAAAGCAGAAAATTGCATTCCGGTCAAATATCCGTCGCATCCCGAGAACACCGAGCTCACGACTACACCCTCGTCTTGAGTGATTGGCCAGACGAGCAATTCATGACCTGATGCCAAGATAAAGTGCATACTCTAGACCGGTATTTCCGATATCGCACCAACTTTAATCCTCGCCGTTAGCCCCAAAGCGATCTAGCTGTGGTCCTCGGTTAGCGCTTCGCGCCAATGGGAGCGTCGGGATGCATCAAAATCTTATCTGATCATCTGATAAACAGGGGGGGAGTTGATGTTCACCGGATTTAGGTGGCACACGATTGCCGGATGGGTCAATCAGATGTCAACGGCCAAGTGGTAGTGCATTTCTCTTGCCTCAAAGGGCTCAGTGGGTGACTTGGCGGTTCAAAAGTCCCGCAGTGTCACATTTACCAGGTGAAGATGGTGTATCCGTGAAATGGTGTATATCTCGAGCATGATTTCCCCTCATCGTTGAAAGAGAACAGTAACCACGGTCTTCTCAGAGTCCCTGCCTTATCTCTGGTTGTTCCTGTCACTCCGTCGTCTCAGCCATCATGTTGAAGAATCTGCTTATTCTGGCTCTGGCGTCTTTTGCCTTTGGCCAAGATGACATTCCTACGGATGCCACTGTCAAGGATGAGGACATGGGACCTGCCGCTTTCATGTGGCCCCCGGACCGTGTTTGGTCTGGGGACATGGATAACAAGGCTCCTTGCGGTTCACGAGCATCTGCTGGTAACAGAACCAACTTTCCCATGAGTAAGTCAGCTTTTTACTCAATTGTTCTTGACACGATTGATTTGTCAGATTTACTAACTTTGTTCCTTAGCTGGCGGTGCTGTCTCTCTTGTTGGTCAGGATGATTATTACAGCACCAAGATCAGCATCTCGTACTCAGAGGGTAAGTAACCTCATCTTTCAGCCGTCTATCAACCATACTGAACAACTTGACCATTTGTGTAGACCCCAAGTCTAATGATGACTTCGAAACCTTGATCCAGGAAAAGAGCATCACAGATCTTGACCCAGGCCACACCTGCGTTCAAGTCCCCGATGCCCCCTCCAAGGTCTCAGCCGGCGACAACGCAACTCTGCAAATCATCTACCGCGCCGACTGGGACGCACCTCACAACCAAACCTTCTACGCCTGCGCCGACATCACCTTTGTCACAAAGTCCGAGTTCAAGTTTGAGATTCCCTGCTTCAACGCCACTGAGCCGGGCGACGATGACAAGGCAGCAGGTGCGACTGTTGGACCAAGCCCGACTGCGACTCACCCGTCTACATCGTCTGAAAGCTCTGATGCTTCTGAGGCGGAGAGCAAGTCGGGCAAGTCGAATAAGTTGAGTGGTGGAGCTATCGCTGGTATTGTTATTGGTTCTATTGCTGGTGTTGTGTTGATTGCTGGGGCGATTTTGTTCTTGTTGCGTCGGAGACAGCAGGCGAAGAGAAACTCGCGAATTGCTCGTATGGAGGACAATGCGCGCAAGCATCAGTTGGCTACGGATGGTGCTTCCGGCACCAGCATCTAAAGGGATTGTTCTAAAAGGAATACTCTCTGTTGCAGAATATCTCATGGTATACGCGATGTTGGTCATAATTGGAGGAAATGATAATGTAATTAGTGATCAATTCATGTAGTAACGAACATAACGCTGTCCTCTTACTCCTAATGCTGCCTTTCTCTCTATCGATAACATGGCGTGACATGTTCTTTGCTCTGCACCTAAAGCCAGCCCCAGTTGTGGCTGACCAAGCGTGCTAGAGACAACGATACATCAGATGCCCAAGACAATAGCGCACAATTCCGCAGGTCACGCTACCACGATATTTGCGTCTCCAGGCGTAGAGACAACAACTTTGGCGCTTGCCAAGACGACGGAAACTTCGCCTAAATGTGTGTGCGGTGGGGACACAATACGCATCATTGGCTATGACAAGCTCCATCGAAATAGCGCCAAAATGTACTCCATAATGTTATTGTTAGCGCTGGGTCCAAGGCATTGCTATTGCTTGTGACATTCAACGGCGCGCGCCACTAGACAACTTGTCAAGCTGAGATGGGCTTGGCAGAAGCAGGCAAATTTCAAGAGTCCATTCTTGGTAGTGCTGTCGTCTTGACTTGGCGGGACACGCGTTTTATGAGTTGGGCGCGAAGTCTGATCTGATGATGCTTATCTGATAAGATCCAGTGCCAAAGAAGCCGAGGCAATGAACATTGACACGTGAGGAGATTTGGTACTGAACCTATTTTTAGACTGGCTCCGCTTACGAAGTACGTTGTCGGAGCTCATGCTCCAAACGCATCGCTGGAGGAGTTGTACAGAAGCATGTTTCTGATATACTTACAAAACGTGGACTGAGACTACAATTTCAATAGTTTGGTGGTTTAAAGTGCTGTAAAAATAAGCTCAAATGATCAGGAATGAGCTTTCTGCATTACCCAGAGCTTCATTTCCCCGGGTATTAATTCTATAAAACCAAGAAGAGCATATACGTTGTGAAACCGATTAGGACTTTGGGCACGTCGTACTCTCTTCTGACTGAGCCTATCGGATATCGGGAACTTCACGATCCCGCCTATGGTCGCTTCTGGGCGGGGACTTTGGTTAACCCAAAGATTTAGAGCTTTGAACCCGTTCTGGTCTGAGCATCGACTGAGCAAGGATCCCAAAAATTCCACTTGGAACGATGGCATTGGTTCGATAAGCTTCAACATAAACAGTGGCCTATGCACAGCTCTCTATTAGATCTGAGCCAGCAAGCTTGGACCTTGAGGCTATCGTGAGATCATCCTGCTCAGTGCTCTAGCGCCGCTAATATTTAGCCCTCAGAGATTATAGAAGCTGACATTGAATTGCTGGAAAAAGGAACAGCATTGAGTGCGACCGAACATTGTTCTTGGCATCATTTCATCAAATTGAAGGAAGTGAAAGCCGTGATGAAAGAGATCAAGTCAGATATGATGTCAACTTCATGATTGGTCGCCCTACGGACCTATGGATTACTCTCTAGACATCCAACGTCAGCACTAATACATTGCTGCACCTCTTATATTGAGCATATAAGTCATGCGCTGTCCTTCGACATGTCGGGCTTGTTCATTCAAGCAATCTGCCTTGGCATACTATAATGGAAGAACCCAGGAAGCCTTGGGTTGACGGCCCCTTTGAGCTCATCAGCGCGTCAAAAGCAGGTGACTCGGTATGAAACCTGGAAAAGCCCACTCAGGCCATAACGATGCATTCACTAATGATTTCACTCACGCATAGCTCGAAAAGCGCGCTGAAGGTGCTCGAAAATGCGCTGCTGGCATGGCTGTCGTCCATAACCTATTCCTACGCGGCGTCAACGCCATCTATCTCCAAGCAAACAACGTCGCCGAAAAAGGAACGCAAAGAGACAAGGTGGACTTTGCAAGCTTCGCATGGGCATGGAGCCAAGAAATCCAAGAACATCACGACATCGAAGAAGAAAGGATCTTTCCAGAAATCAACAGAATCACCGGCGTGCCGGGCCTCATGGATGCCAATATCGACGAGCACCGCTTATTCCACGAGGGCCTGCATCGCTTTACAACCTACATCCAGAAGATCCGCAAAGGCGACGAGGAACTCGACGGCTCAAAGGTCAGGGAAATCATCGACTCATTCATGCCCTCCCTCACAACACATCTGCACGACGAAATCGACACCCTTGTTGGGTTCGAAAAGTACGCCGACAAGTGCGACTGGGGAGCGTGGTTCGAGAAGACAGGGGCAGAGATAGGCTCTAACGCCATGAAGAAAGCGTCTCATCGTAACGAGATTCTGCCGCTGGCGTTGATTCTTCACGATAAGGACTTTGAGGGCGGTATCTGGGCGGATTTCCCTCCTCTTCCTTGGACTGCGCTCGTTGCTATTCGGTGGTTGTTTGTTCGTACGCATCAGGACTGGTGGCGGTTCGCGGGGTGTGATGCTTCGTCTAATCGACAGGATTTGCCATTTGCTTGACGTGTTGGTTGTTGGGTTGAGGGCTGTTGGTTCTGGGATGGGATATATAAGTGGATATGTTATAATGAGACGTTACCATGATCTATGACAGAGTTGCGTAGAGAATAGTTGTCTCTCACTCGTAGGATGCGGTGTGACAGGACTATACGGCCAAATACACGCGAGAAATACAATCTTGAGCGATATCTCCTCGGTATAACAGACCCCCCACTCGTGTTTCAAGTCATATTACTTACCACGTTGCAGTTGACAGGAACCCTAGAGGCTTAGCTTACCGGTACCGTGATATTGGGAAGAAGGGGCCGGGCTTGTCACGGGGCGAAGTCATGCGCGTGTTTTCTTTACAGTATGATTTGATTTTTTTTACTGGAATCTTCTAGGGGCGGGTGTTACTTAGCCTGTTCCCCCCAAATGGGTGTGCACCGGCGCGGGATGAGGTGACAGGGGCCGCACTGTAAATGTCACCGTGTGCGGAGAGGATTTTGCATGTCCGAGCGGTTTTAGGGCTATTGCTCGGGTAGAGTCGATACGAGATGATGAGTGTTGATACATATTGGGTGGAATGGGATATACGTCAGCCCTATGTCTACCGAAAGCTTGGATGTTTGGTGCTTTATCTTATTTCCATGATATTAGGGATATAAAGCTGTGGTGGTTTAGTTAACTGGGTGGGTTGTGTTTTTTGTTGCGAGCTGTCATCTCGCATACCCTTCTTTACGAAAATGCAGTCTACGGATGCAAATTTCCCGAGCGAAACGCGCAAGGAATAGCTCGACGATCTTTCTGTCTTGTGGATCTGTCATACCCGCTGATGTGATCTATAACATGTTGTTTTCTCAGAGACGGGGCCCTGTAGGGTATCATTGTTGGTTCGTCAATGAGGCGGTTCAACATCTCGGATCGCAGCTTTGACATCAGCTGATCCATGCGACCAATAGCCTCTGTCTCTATTGACTCAAAGTGAGACACGGCACCTATCAGACCAACGTGATCAACGCCCCAGTCTCCCAAACTCAGCGCATAGCAAACGGCACTGCATTCCGGTCTGTGTTTAAGCAGTTTGCAGTAAAGATATGCATGGGCCCAACGCCATTACAACCAATAGCTGCAACGCTGTCCGTCCACCAGAAATACGCGGTGCTGAACCTTGTCCTGCCAGACACGCCAGTGAACCTCAGTACGTGTCAGGGGCCCGAGTGCTACGCTAGCGTTGTTCTCTCGCCTTGCATGCATGCTCGCCCTAAACCCAAACAAACCGTAGTCTCGGCAGTGCTACTCTGTGTTTCCAGTTTCAGGAGGTCTCTTCTGGCGTGTCTCACTGTGCAAAGTTACGAGACAGAATCCTAGTGGAGTCATGTTGTATTTTGTTATTTGCGAGGTGCAGTCCACTCACTGGGAGAGGACCCTAGCTACTCCGTACAGGAACATGTTTGCTTAACCGACGCGCAATCCCTGCATGTGAAATCCTCAATCCCTGGGCCTGGGGCTTGTTTTTCTTCAATCCAACGGCTTTTTGATCGCGTTCGAGAACAACTCACCGCTCATTTCTGCCGTGTTGCCATGTAACGTCGCTAACCAAATCGACATCATGCGAGATAATCCTTTTAAAAAGAGACAGGCCTCGGCACTTATTCATCCCCTCCAGAATTCATCCAAAAGCCCCTTCACATCCCACTGCCACTAGTGTCTGCAATTTCTTGCCAACAGCTTCATTATGGAAACGATGGCACCTCTTCATCACGCTCTCCCCCCTATCGACGTCTTTGTCAGTGCTGAGGATTTTGAGAACCTTGGCATGACGCCATGGTTCAGCTACTCAGTCACATTGCCGGAGCGACCTATTCCCAGCGCTTCGGACCGGCCCCCACTGAAGACTGAGCGTCTGATCATCCGACCTCTCACAATGCACGACCTGGATGCATTCCATGAGCTTCGCAAACGTCCTGACATTCAGAACCACTCAACAGCTCGCGGCCGCGCAGCAAAAGACAAGGCCGAGACAGAAAGACAACTTCATTCTCTGGTTCAGGACGACCAAAGCCACTGGTGGTTTGGCGCCTTTCTTAAATCGACCAATGAGCTCATAGGCGAGGGTGGCCTGTCAGACGTCCTAGCCATGTCCTCCTCCATCTCTGGTTGGCCAGAAGCCGAGTTCCTCCTCAAACCAGAATTCTGCCGTCAGGGATACGGCACTGAGCTCTGGAAGGCAGTCATGGACTCATGGTGGGATCTGCCTCGTGAGCGACGACGACACCAACTAGTTCCCGTCGTCGCACCTGGAAAAGAACCCGGCGACAAGATGGACGAGTGTGTTGTCTTTCAATGGGAAGCAGGCAACGAAGCCGCCAAGAATTTCTTCGCAAAGGTCCTGTCGCACGCTCCAGTTGCTGCACAGGGCGGCTGCGAGAGCATTGATACGCGGGATGGAAAGGAGGGCAATCTCATCACATGGGCTGGTACAATCATCTGCAATCCTCGGCCGATGCCTGAGGAGGATGACTCTGATTAGATAGAGCAGATGATTTTTTTCACATGGTCAAAAAACGGGTTTCGGGGTAAATCTTTAGACGGGCCAAGGACATACTGGGGGCTTAGGGCGCGTACAGCAAGCGATAACTCGTTGAATGAAGGCATCTTTGCATATTAGACAGCATTTGATAGCAACTAGGTAATCTGACCATTTCAAGTTGTATACTTAATAACAAGACTGTTGTACTATCTCATCACTCTCGTAATGCCTATTTTGAATATATCTCTGCAAGACTTTAGATAAATACAGTTCAACTGAGTTTAGATGCCCTGACGATATTACTCGCACTGTAGATCTTCGTTTCGGCTAAAGCATCTATGGTAAACATGTGCAACATTTGTGTATATACTGACTCGAGACCCTCGACGCGCGTTGGCTTATGGATTCATGGCCTTTGCAAAGCTTGACGTGTCTCCACGAACCAAGACGGTTTCCGTCGTTCAAGCCTGTAGAACCCCACTGCTCTCATGGCCGATAAAGGGATAGCAGTCCCAAGTTTCATTTCACTACACCGTCTTCTTAGCTTATTCTAGAAGGTCGTTCTGAACCCGAAACAAGTTAATCTTAGCATTAGTTCAAAAACCATGATGCTGTCTCGGCCCGAGATCGTTGAGATGCCAGATTGGGCTTCGTCGATCATTGGCTCATAACGTTCTGAGCGAGCTAGCTAGCCTCAAAATCAGCTCTAGGAAAACCCTAAAACATCTCCAGTTTGACTATCGCGGATTGATAACACTACCGCGTTTTTGGGCGCCGCTCAGGTCATTGGTTGATATACGAGATATGGATAAGCTTTGGCTAGCTGTTAGACGGAATATCCTTTTCGAAGCTGCCGTAAATGTTACTTCCTTTGGCAGCTGCCTAAAGCTTATTCTTATAGCTTGACCTTCTGTCTAATCACTCCTTAATTGATCCAAGAAAGGGTAGATCTTTAAACTCTATGGTATGACAGATACGGGGGCTATGGGTAACCTCGGCATGTGAATCGGCCTTTCAGCAGTCTCCATTATCATAAAGTCAAAAGAATTGAGTTATTGCCGCGGACCTTCCAGTTTCCATACACTCGGAAACCAAGCCTCTCAGAATATTTTGATTAACATACAGAGCTGTAGCGGAATAGCTGATTGAACCCAGGTTTACATTGGCATGTTTACGCAAGACTTGTTTCCAAACTTCCATTCTATGGGATGGGTTTGTGAACCAAAGTGGTATACCCTTTCTTAACATAAGCTCAAACCTCCAACTCATCAATATCTAGACAAGACGTAATATCTGTGGGCGTTGGTCAGTTTTGCTTTCAGAAATCAGCTAAACAGTATCGTTATAACAACTCGAGCTGTGTACTCTGACTCCTACTTGATAAATCCTATATGACTTGGTCAAGCTATATCGAGTCAGGTCGGCACTTGACCCTACGTTATCTACATCGGCCACAGAACTTGCGTCTATGCAAGTAGAAGCGGTTAGGATACAAAATCATATGAGAGTGTGAGATCACCTGTTCGTCGATATTGTGCAGTTCTCTGGCTCATATGTTCGATAACTCAAAGACTTTGACTCCCAATATAGATCGAGAGACAAAAGTATTACGTCTGTGGCACGTATTTGACGTCCCAGTCTATATGTTGGACACAATTTCTAATATCCGTTCCTTCCTCCACGATCCATCAGAGGCTGAGTCCTGTCTTTAACTGGCAGCTGACAGTGATCAACCAGCACACAGCCTCACTCTACAACCCTTGCAATTGAGCATTTGACTCATAATAGTCCTGCATAAATTAGTAGTCACACCAACCCGATATTTCTGACCTGTAGAAGTAGGTAGTTGCCTACAAGTCTGACACTTGAATAACCTCCGAAGTGTTGCTTTTATGCCGGCCTCAACCGAGCATATGCGGTTGCTTCCCTTTCTGGCCACCCCCGATGCATGCCCGTAAGTCACCACTGCATTCTGACACGCATGATCTCATAGGGCTTCCTGCAGCTAGGTAGTGAGGCAGAGAACTGCATTCTATGGCAGAAATAGTAGTGGCGCAGCCTGATACAATTCACAGCCCGATTTTCATGCCACGTATGGCTCCCAGTGTACCGCCGTCCCTATTTTAGATAAAACCCTCATAGTGCTGTATTCCTCAATGTACAACCTTTTTCCTTCCATTCTCCTTTTTTTCCTTTTGAAAAAGGGAAAAGAAAGAATATCCAATTTTCATTATAGCCACTTATGTGATTCGCAATTATGGCATTGTGTGTTTATTGCCGTGCCGTCGACTTTTCTGCTCTGCCAGAACCCCCACGATGGAAACGTCTTGATCGTGCCTTCGATGACCCTCAGTTGAATGCGTTGTCTTTCGATGCAGGAGACAGCGAGACCCCACACGAAAATGAGCCTGGGCTTCCCTGGCAGGACAGCCTCGATACATTAGTAGAGTCAGCAGCTCTGAATTGCCCGCTCTGCACCATCGTTCAGAGCGCCGCTCAAGATTTGAATGATGGACGCCAAGCCGGGAGACACAGCAGTACTCTCTACCAGGAATTTGGCGCAGATTATCATTTCGCTTTGCCACTTAAGAGACTATATCTGACGCAGAGGTTTAGAAAGGGGTATGGGTTTGCTGTTTTCATCGCAAGTGGTGACTCGAGAGCGTTATTACTTGGAAACGCTGCCTTTACAGTCGAGGAGGCTAGTCCGTTGGCAGGAAAGATTTCTTTACGACCATTTTGCGAGGATTCAGGGTCATCTGGAGCTATGCGTGTTGTGAGCTCGTGGCTCAAGAACTGTTAGGACAATCATGAGAAATGCTCTCATCACCATACAACGCTACCCACTCGTGTACTAGCCGTCGGCTGTGTTGGTGACAGCGGTATCAAGCTCATCGAGCCTGATGTAGGTACAGTGGGAAAGTATGCATCATTATCACACTGCTGGGGTATAGTACCAATGTTGACCACAACTCGCACCTCGCTTCACGCACACATATCTGGCCTATTCGTTGCAGACCTGCCAAAGACGTTTCGGGACGCGGTCTCATTGTGCAGATATCTTGGAATACCATACCTTTGCATCGATAGCCTTTGCATCATTCAGGGCGACACAAAAGACTGGGCGCGTGAGTCGTCGCGGATGTTGAATGTGTACTCCAATGCATACTTGGTCATTGCGGCGAACCATGCTAGTGATTCGGCGGCGGGTTGTTTTCACAATCGTCCGTCTCGAATGAGTGTCAACGTGATACTTGCAGGCATTGGCCTCGTTCACGCACAACTTGGCGCGAACAGCGATGAGGTTTTACCTCACAACAACGAGTTTTTCGATGAGCCCCTTACGAAGCGTGCTTGGGCACTACAAGAGCGATTATTGGCTACATGTATGGTTCACTATAACAATGGGCAAATGTATTTCGAATGCCGGCATGGCATAGTCGGCGACGATGGGTGTAACACTGACACGCCTTACTGCGACTTGAGTCCTGTTATGAATCATCGGTGTTCCGCTCGCGAAGCTCTCTTGACTTGGTCGTCTATAATCTGGAACTATGGTGATCGGAATTTGACCAAGCCTACGGGTAAGTTCCCAGCTTTGAGTGGTATCGCGAGTCTTTTAGGTGGTCTGCTCAAAGATGAGTACGTGGCAGGACTGTGGTCAAGCGTGATGGTCCAGGGATTGGCTTGGCAGGGTCAATGGAGGCCGAAACTTCAACCTATCAACGAATACATTGGTCCAAGCTGGAGCTGGGCAAGCTTTGAAGGCATCGCAGCGCCTAACACGGACCCAAACTGGAAATCGATCGCTGTAGTAGAGGACTGGAAGATTGAAGAGGTGAGCCCTGACGATCCCTACGGGCAAGTCAAGAGTGCATCGGTGCGCGTGCGGGGGCCACTAACACAGCTAACGCAAAGTACGATCCCAGACAGTATCCTAGATGAAAGACTCAAGCGAGCAGGAGTCAGACCGAACCCGCGATTCTGCACAAAGTATGGTGGCGAGGGTAATGACATACGTCTGAGGTTAGACAATAAAGACCCAAATGCTTCTGATCAATGGCAGAACATGGATATTAAAGGGCTGCTTCTGGGTGGTTATGGAGAAGCGTTGCCTGTTTCCCACTGTGAGGCCAAGGGGGAAGAAGCAGAAGCGAAGAAAGACGATAATAATGGGGAATGTAAATTCGACTTTGGATTTGGTCTAGTGTTAACTTTAATAAATGTGAATGGCACTATATATACGGAGAGAGTAGGATGGACGTTCTTGGATAGTAAACATGTGGAAAAGCTAAGAGAGAACAAAGAGGAGTGGGATACTATAACTATTATATAAAATTTGTTATAAGTTATACCATAAGCTTTAACTGCTTATTAATCCCAAATTGGAGGTAGACCTAAAAACAAGCTAAAAACAAGCTCAGAAGAGAAGCAATAAGTCTTGAAAAGAGCCCCGAGAATTTCAGAGCCTTAAAGTTCTCGATTTTTATCGTCATCTCCTTATCTAAGTCGCTCCAAATATAAGTCGTTCGGAACGTGGACACCAACACTTTCGACTTAGCAGGCTTCAGCGGCATTGGCCCGGACAGAAGCCCTCGGAAAATCCGTTGTTGGTGGGGTTGCTCATGTTTGCCGTAGATGATATTTCAGTATACCATTCCCAAAGATGCTCCGAATCGATATAAGGCTTTACAAAGTCGGGCTTGATAATATTCTTGTCAAGGACTGCCAACTGGTGATAGTTCATCTTGTTAATATGTGCGGTGTGCTGGGACTCTGCCTCATCCTGGTATAAAACGAACCCAGCAGCTTGATACTCACAGCTTCTCATATCGGGAGTGGTGCCCAGTTCAAGGGCCAGGGCCCGAGGCTCGTCTAGCTTGAGGGATGATTGCAATGTGGTTTGGTACAAGAAGAGGCAGACACGACATTCGATCGAGACTCAATTTCCGCAAAGGTACGCAAGGACATCGTGGCTACAGGGTCTCTCTGTCTCCCCGTTCTCTGGTAAAAATGCCATTGACCTGGCCCAGTGATCGTACAGACCGCAGATAGATATTGCTAACTAAAGTTTGAGATGGATTGCCGTGGGAAAAGTCTAAAAGCAGCTTCGTAAGAAACTGCTGGGTGTCTCTCCCATCTTACTTGGAATGTCCTAGAGTACTATACGAGCTCAGACTCAGCGGGATCGGGGTTGCTGGGAGGCGGCTCACCATATAGGCTCAGGAAAGCATTCTGGGAGGTATCTTAAAACTCCAATAAGAAGATTGTCGGACACTGAGATACTTAGCGTACCGGTTCATAGTAAGATCGCGTAGTCATAGACTTCTGGGGGTTTGCATTCGCAATAAACCGACGAAGGGGAGGCGTGATAAGAGTGACTAAGGGTTCTTTTTCGTCGCGTTAAGGCACAGATTTCACCCATGGGTCGTGTATTTTTGCCAGCTCAGCAACTGACTGGCACTGATCACTGTGGAGTCGCCGATCATCCCAGCCCAGCAACAAGGCGAAGCATTCAATTGGTGTGGGTACGAGTGACCTATCAGGTTATCGGTCAAAAGCAGCCCGTTTTCATTTGACATTGCGTAACTCGACACGCGAGACTCTGTCGGTATAAACCGGCACTATCTGGGATGGCTTCTAGGCTGATAAAATACAAATAAATTGACTCTTGGCGAAATACAGTATATAAAATAGATAAATGGATTGGTGATAGCTACTCAAGGTAAAGCATTCACTGTTTCAATTATGGTACTGCGCTGTTTGTACTGTCCGTAAGCTTATGTATTAGCTAGAAAACCATCTAGATGTACTACACAGTAAATCAACTGGTCCTCCTACTCTCTATTACACATTTATAGTTGTGACAACAACTCAGCTCGTATAATGGACTTCGCAATAGTGTTTCAATAAAAATACAATTTCCTCGTTATGTCCAGGGTAGTCTAGCTGATGGTGCGACGTGGCGTCGACGGCTCATCCGCTGCCCGCATTCCAGTGGCCTCGGTGGCGTCTGCCAAAACGCCCCAAACCCCAACGAACCGCGCGCTAACAAACGGGATCAATAAGCACCAGATCCCCAAGCCATTTGTTTCAGGTCAAGATTTGCTTCGAGGGGTCAATGACGATCATGTCTTGCAATTATTTCTCCAAGCGCTTCAACCTAGATCATTTCTCTTTCTCATCTGTATCTTCTCTGGTGTTTCCCCGCTGGATAAATGATGCCGAACACGAGCATGTTGGTAGGGCAAAACATCTAAGAAAAGAATCACCGTCCCGCTTCTTCTGCAAGAAATAAATAAAAAAGAAAAAAAAAAACCCCCCAGAATATTCTATTCTCAGTTCCATCTCGTAAAAAAAAACTAACGCATAGAATCGTCAATTGACGTGGTTGGATTTCTAGTGCGGAATCTAATCTAGACCTTGCTTGGCAGACGACGACTGGATGATTCGATCAGGGCTTGAAGCTTGCAGGGATCATCCCAACCAACCAAGACGTGCAGGAAGTCGAGTTCTGTTTATAGCCGCTGAGTGGCCAGAGTGATCCAATAATAGCACACAGTCACAGCACCTCGAGCGGAGTCGTGCGTCGCAAACACGAGGCCTTGTGCATGTTTCGTGTGCGTCAACCTTGATTCTACCCAAGACATTTGGTTATTGTTAGAACCGTTTCTGCTGCTTCATCATTCAGCGGCCTATCCAACGTCGATTCGACCCCATGTCCACCTGAACCAACTCCGTTTCTTACGCCGTGAGGACCAGGCCACATCATGAAATGACCGGCACAGCGTATACTGCACTGTATTTTTGGAACCGAGCCGCCTGGGTATCTCGGATGTTCAACAACCATGTCTCTGATCCACTACCCACTACCAAAACGCACGCGCCTTTCTGCCCAAGCGACTCCCTCTCATCCAACCACCCATCGACTGACCGCCCTGTCAGTCCCCGTTTGGGTAGATCCGGAATGACCTCACCCTGCTATGTTTTGTATGCAAGCGCCCGTATTCCCACTTCGGGCCTGCATGGCCATGGAGACGCTTCCAACTTTTGATCATGATTGATCTGCGCGTTCGACTTACGTGGAGAAACAAACCATCTTCAGCTGGAATTGTAACCTGACAGCCGATCTTGAGAATTGGTATAAAGATTCAGGCTACACCAGCTCGTTACACATTCCTTTCCTCAGCAACAATTCACTTTCGTTTCACATAAACAAACATTCCATTCGCTTCACAACATTCGTTGAAACAAAGGAAACATGAGAAGCTTCTTTCTACTCTGCGCCGTTGCCTTTAGCGCGGCCAACGCTGGTGTTTTAGACTATCGTCGTCAGCCAAGGGGAGACTACAATCTTCCTCCGGCCTTGACAACTTCGGCCTATCAAGCCCCGGCCGTCTCTACTGATCTCTATCCTCCTCCCGCTCAGTCTGCCAACACCGAGCCTGCTGAGCAAGAGTCTTCCCCCTATGCTCCTCCTCCAGTCCCCACTGTCGCTACTTCCGAGCACCAAGAAACTACCAACTATGCACCTCCCGAGTCTGCAGCTACCGAGAGTGCAAGCAAGCCTGTTGAAGACACTTCTGTTGTCGAGACTCCTTCCAACGCCTATCCTCCTCCTGCCAACACCCAACCCGGACAAGATACCACTGAGGCCTCAACACCAACTGGAGTCTATCCCCCTCCTGTGAACACTCAAAAGACAGAGACTGAGCAAGAGTCTTCTGCCGCTGTCACATCTGAAGAGTCCACTCCTACCGGTGCTTACCCTCCTCCTGACAACACTCCATCCGAGTCTGAGCATGAGTCTACTGCTGTCGAGACTACTGCCGTTGAGACTACCGCTGAGGGTAAAACCTCAACTGACCTGTACCCTCCTCCCGCCAACACCGAGACCACCAAGCCCGGTAAAGATACAACTGAGGCTCTTACCCCCACTTCCGAGTACACTCCTCCCGAGAGTACCGATGTAACCCAGCAGGGATCTACCCATGTTGGCAGCTCTACTGACGCGTATCCTCCTCCTGAGGGTACCCCCACAACCCAGCCCGGTAACGAGGGCACTACGGCTGTTTCCGAGACCACCAAGCCTGCTGTCGGCACCTCAACCGGTGTCTATCCTCCTCCTAAGGGTACCGAGACTACCGATACTGGTGTTGAGACCGAAACTGGCAGTGCCTCTACTACAAAGTGGACTATCTCGACTGTCTATACCACCAATGTATACACCGTCACCTCTTGCCCTCCTGAGGTTCCCGACTGCCCCAACGGCCAGCATGTCACTACCAAGACCATCGCTGTGTCTACTACTATCTGCCCTGTTACTGAGACCAAGCCTGTGACTGAGCATGGCGAGACTGGTACTCCCACTTATCCTGTCCCTGGCTCTACCGAGACTGAGCACCAGGGTACCGAGACTGCTACTGTCTCCAAGCCTGGTGAGTCCGAGACCGAGACTGAGTCGGTTCCTCAAGAGACTGAGACTTCTCCTTCTACCGGTGCTTACCCTCCTCCCAAGGCTACCACTGGAACTACTGAGGGCGCTGAGACCGAATCTGTCCCTGTTGAGACTGAGACCACCAAGCCTGCCGTCGGTACATCCACTGGTGTCTATCCTCCTCCCAAGGCCACCACTGAGACTACCGAGGGTACTGAGACTGAGACTGTTCCCGCCGAGACCGAGACTGTTCCTGCTGAGAGTGAGACCACTAAGCCTGCTGTTGGTACCTCAACTGGCGTCTACCCCCCTCCCAAGGCTACTGATACCACTGAAACCGGTGTTGAGACTGAGACTGAGTCCCTTCCTGCTGAGTCTACCAAGCCCGCGGTCGGAACTTCTACCGGTGCTTATCCTCCTCCCAAGGTTACCACCGAGACTGCCACTGCCAAGACCGAGTCTGTTCCCACCGAGACTCAACCCAACACTCAGCAGACCAGCCAGTGGACCACCTCAACTGTCTACACAACCAACATCCGCACCATCACCTCTTGCCCTCCCGAGATCCCCGATTGCCCTAACGGCAAGCATGTCACAACCGAGACTATTGCTATCTCTACTACTGTCTGCCCTGTGACCGAAGCGGGATCTACCAAGCCTGCTACTGTCACCAAGGAATCACCCACTTACCCCGTTACTACCCAGGCTACTAAGACAGAAGGCCAGTCTACTGTACCTACTACTGAGACTGAGGAGCAGTCTACCAAGCCTGTTACTCACCATGAGGGATCTACCAAGCCTGCCACCGAGACCAAGCCTGCTCCTACCAAGCCTGTTGAGACCAAGCCTGCCACTGAGACGCAGCCTGCCACTGAGACTAAGCCTGCTACTGAGACTGAGACTAAGCCCGCTACCACTGGCGGCGAGGAGCACCCTACCGAGACGCAGCCTGTCACCGAGACGCAGCCTGCTACTGAGACTAAGCCCACTTACCCAGTTCCTACTGAGTCCAAGCCCGCTAGCACCACTGAGTGGACCACCTCGACTGTCTACACCACCAACATCCGCACCGTGACCTCTTGTGCTCCCGATGTTCCTGACTGCCCTAACGGCAAGCATGTCACAACTGAGACTATCGCCATCTCCACCACCGTCTGCCCTGTCACAGAGGAGCACCACACAGAGACCAAGCCTGTTGAGACCAAGCCTGCTACCGAGACCAAGCCTGTTGAGACCAAGCCTGCTACCGAGACCAAGCCTGCCACCGAGGGACAGTCTACCAAGCCTGTTGAGACCAAGCCTGCTACCGAGACCAAGCCTGCTACCGAGACTAAGCCTACCTACGCAGTTCCCACTGAGACTAAGCCTGCCACCGAGACGAAGCCTGCTACTGAGGGACACTCTACCAAGCCTGTCACTGGTGGACAGTCCGAAGCTGGATCTACTCAGCCTGCTTCTACTACTGAGTGGACCACTTCAACTGTCTACACGACTACCATCCGAACTGTTACCTCTTGTGCTCCCGAGTTCCCCAACTGCGAGAAGCCTACTCCCCATGTCACCACCGAGACTGTTGCTATCTCTACCACTGTTTGCCCTGTTACTGAGCAGCATCAGACCCAGCCTAAGCCTACGGAACCCAAGCCCACTCAACCCAAGCCTACTGAGTCTAAGCCCGCCCAGTCTCAGCCCACTGAGCCAGCTAAGACTACTGGATGGTCGACCTCCACTATCTACACCACCAGCGTTCGCACTGTCACTGCTTGTGGTCCTGAGTTCCCTAACTGCGAGACACCTACTCCTCACGTCACCACTGAGACTATCGCTGTTTCCACTACCATCTGCCCCGTGACTGAGCAGCACCACACCGAGCCCAAGCCCACTGAGCCTAAGCCAACCGAGCCTAAGCCAACCGAGCCTAAGCCTACCCAGCCCAAGCCCACTGAGCCAGCCAAGACCACTGCTTGGTCTACCTCGACTGTCTACACCACCAGTGTCCGAACAGTGACGACCTGCGGCCCTGAGCACCCTAACTGCGAGACTCCCACTCCTCACGTTACCACCGAGACCATCGCCATCTCCACCACTGTCTGCCCAGTTACCGAGGAACAGTCTTCCCCCACCAAGCCCAGCGCTCCTGGCCAACCCTCTCAGCCCGCCGGTGGCAACCACCAGACCTACCCCGCCCCAACTCAGCACGTCGTCACAACCGGCTGGTCTACCTCCACCGTCTACACGACCAACATCCGAACTGTCACTGCTTGCGCTCCCCACGTTGCCAACTGCCCTGGCACTCCTCACGTCACCACCGAGACCATCGCTCTCTCAACCACTCTCTGCCCTGTCACCAAAACTCAGGTCATTCCCGGCCCTGGTGCTACTTACTACCCTCCTGGTAACTCGACATCCACTCTTTACACCACAAAGTACTTCACCGTCACTGCCTGCCCTCCCACGGTTACCGACTGCCCCATCGGCGCCGTGTCTTCCACCGTCTACGCCACAGCCACCACCCACATCCAGCCGTGGAACTCTCACGTCTACCCTTCTCCCACCAAGGGCCATCCTCCTACCATCCCTACCCACCTGGCTCCTGGCAACGGAACGGTCACCACCTTCATCCGATCCACCACCAAGCTCTACGAGACTCCTGTCTCGACCCCCAAGGCAGCTGAGCACACCACTACTTCCAAGGCTGGCTATGAGAAGCCTCCTTATCCTGTTTACTTCTTTTAAGATTTCCTCTGTACCTACATGCATCTCAAAGTGTCTGGGACCATGAGAGCAACGACTGCATACTTGACTTAGACTGAGTACCTTATGACCTACATGACTTGTTTTTTTGTATTTAGATATTGTCATATTTCGCACATCAAAAGAACATAGCTTAGAAGCAATACTGTCAATACAATAGTACATCTTTCCTTGTTTGTTACATACTGGCTCTTTCACATGCATCTAGTGACCGTTGCTTGGTGACTCCAATGAACCTTCGCATGAAGTTGTTATAGTCTCGCCAAGATGTATCACAGCTTCGACTTGGGATCGGTCTGAAGCTTGGACAGAACAGGCTCGGCAGCACGAACGGCATCTAAAGCCAATCCATAACCGGCTTGGAACCCAGTGCCACCTGCACCGTAGTTGTGAACCACTGTGCGCTTTTCACCTGCGACAGTCAAGTCTTCTCTCTCTACGCGAGCGCCACCCTCACGAGAAGGACGAAGACCAGAGAAAGCTGCGAGAACATTTAGGCTTCCATTTCTGACTTCATCACTAAGTTCCTTGGTGCGCTCCAAGATGGACTCTGTCTCGTAGGAGTAGGTGGCACCATCACTGAGAAGAAATATTAGCCCACAGTGCAAAGCACAAGACACGGATAAAGACGGATAGCTTACCCGTTGCCCTTTTGCATGTACCCTCCGAGAATCACATAACCTTTGGAAAAAGGCCGAGGGATGACGTATGTCTCGTAATCTTTACCATGTCTCATGATGTTCGTGTAAACATCGGGGGCGTGAGTCAAAAGGACCTGTCCTCTAGTGGGGTAGCACTTTGGATCCTCAACTCCAGGCAACTCGCGAGCAGCGTTACCAGTACAGTTGAACACAATCTTGGTCGATTGGCTGAAGAATGCAGTCCGGAGATCCGGAAGCTTTTGACGAACAAAGCGAACACCGTAGTCATTCTTCAATCTCTCATAGAGATAGAGCAGATGCTTGGGTGCGTTGACAGTGAGAGTAGTAAAGGAGACGGCCAATTTGACGCCCTCAGGTAGCTCATTGACAGGTAGTTCTTGGAACTGGAATGCTTCAGTTGGATAACTTGACTGCTGGGCTTGAACTTACGTCTTCTAGATACTCAGACATTGCCTGGATCTTATCACGAGGAACATTATCGTCCCAAAGCTCCGTCGAAGGAGTTCGCTTGACATACGACTGCTCTGGTCTCTCTGAAGCCAGCTTGCTCAGATGGAAATATCCTGCCTTGTCCCATTTCAAGGCATTGGCATCTGTACCAGAGATAGCTGAGAAGTTGCACCCGGCCCTATACTGAGATTAGTATGAGCAAGTACAGCGTTGTCAGGTGGTGTTGCTTACCATGGAGAAGTATAACTCGGTGCCGTATCTCCAGGAAGATGTTCTGCGATGACTGTGATGGACTTGCCGTAGCCTCTTTCTGCCAGGGCAAGAGCTACGTCAAGGCCGATGATGCCGGCCCTTGCATGAATGTCAGTATATGACCGTAAGAAGCCTGAAGGATACCGCGTCAACTACTCACCCCAAGATGACGATGCTATCGTGTGCACTCATGTTGTCTTTGTGAATTAGATGATGTGATGTGACGCAGATTGATGGAAGAGTTCACAACATGTTACATGTCTACTACGGAGGGACCGATATTCATTTGAAGCTATACAATGGACTTCTGTAACACCAGCCCGTATTCCAAAAAGCGTAGGCCGCCTACAGAACCGAGACTCTTGCAGAGGTTATTACCTGAATAGGAAATACAACAACCCAAACCAGATCATCCCATCACTGCCACCAAGCGTGACCAAGGAAAGCGCTAACACCAAACTAAGAATTCGCCTGTTTGGGTCTTAGATATGTAGTCTGGCACCTCAAGCTAGACTAGTAACCTTATCAGCTCAGCTCCTTAGTGCTATTTTTGGTAGACTTGAGTCCGGGGTAACTATGGATACGCCCGGCAATATTGACAAAGCGTGGCGTCCGTAAATCCGATATCTTGAGATGAGAGGATGATTCCCTTCAAGGAAGGTTTGATTGCTCGGCATTGTAAAGTTATGCGAGGTTAGCTCGTATTAGGGGTCGAGACGAGACGTCTCAAGGCCATTATAAGCGATTTATGTGATTTTGATAACCATCTCTTTTAACCTTGTATATCCAGCTTCTAAAAAACACAAGACATCTCTAAAATCGTCTCACTTATGACTCAAGTAATGCCTATGGGGTCTTATGCAGCCCAGTTGGGTTTGATAGAAGGTAAGATTCGTTTTATTTAATGCCAATCTTACAACTATCTTCAACAATACCCTAGTAATCAATCTTAAAGCTATACTCATCCTCCCAGTGCATAGCCCAGTAACGATCCCAAATAGCCTTCGTAATGGGTCCAACCTTTCCATCATTCACAAGCTTATCATCCAGAGTAGTGATAGGCATGATACCACCAGCAGTTGTACACATCAAAATCTCGTCAGCCTGATACGCCGCCTCAACGGGAACATGCTCAATACGAATCTCATAGCCGCAAGATCGCGCAGCATCGATGACACTCTTTCTTGTGATTCCCTGCAAGACTCCTCGATCAGGTGTGTAGAGCACGCCATTCTTGATGATGACCACGTTGAAGCCTGAACCCTCGGTGAGGTTGGCATCGCCGTCGGTTAGGAAGGGATAAGTGGCGCCACGGTCGTTGGCCTCGAATAAGCCGCGGACGAGATCACCCCACTGAAGATTCTTAATGGTGGGATCGATAGAGCCAGGTGGAACACGTCGTACGGTTCGTGCAATAATCGCACGACCACCATGATATTGATCCTCGGGATCCATAACCCAAACATACGGCTGAACAAACATGTACAGGTTATTATTCAGCAACTCTTCCGGCTTCGCACCCCTTACGCCTTTAAGCCCACGAGTAATGATCAATTCAACGAACGCATCTTTGAGCTCACTCTTGGCGACCATCTCGACAAGGATCTTCTTAATCTCGTCGCGGGGAATGGGGAAGCGCAGCCTCATCTTCTTGCAGCTGGCCTCGAGACGGTCGAGGTGATTGTCGAGGCGGAAGAAGCGGCCGTCCCAGACGGAGGGCACGTCGTAGGTCAGGTCGCTGTGCATGAAACCCTGGTCGAGGAGGGGGATGCGGGCGGATTGCAGGGGGACGAGCTCGCCTTCGACCCAGGCGATGCCTTGGGAGAGGATGTTGGTGCTGGCCTCGAGGGTGGCTTGTCGCTTGGCGTAGCCGGCGAATACCTCATCCATGGTTGCCATTTTGTTTGAGCTGTGTTGTATGGATGATGTTTTGGTGTTGGTGATTGATGTGGTTGATGATTGAGATGATGTGTTTGGCTGGTGAGATGGATCAATCTGATACGATTCAACCTTTGCTTTTGTAGATGCTGCAGATGTCTACAGATGCCTCCAAGGACTGTTGTTTGCGATAACCCAAGTCTCTATGGAGAATGATACTCACAAAGCCTCGACACAGTAGTTACTCAATCGCGTAATTCCTCTTTAGGTAGTACCGCACCCCCGCAACCAACCGGATTGCCACCAGCCCAATGGCGCACCATCGAGCAACCCCCCAAATTGGTTGATCTGTACTGAGTGATTACTTTATCGTGCTATGTACTGTGCTGAGCGGAGTTATTACTGGTTGCTGATGCAGTGCTGTGGCGGCAAAGCCATGTTGCCGTGGCAGGATAACGATACGGGAAGACCACTGATTCAGGACTTAACCGCCAGATAGGCAAAAGCAATTATGAAGAATGGCCATCTGATAAGAAACATGGGGATATGATTATCGAAAAGATTGACTGGATTAATTAGGATTACCTACGCTATCTCTTGTCCTTACTCATTAGGCAGAGAACCACAAATGACCAATTGTGCGATGTATATATGTTGCGACAGACCGACATCGTGGTAGCGGACATCAAAACAGTGCTTCATCTCGGGCTTGTTGATAGACTTTGACTCTGTAGTACTTCTTTCAAGTAAGAATTGCGTGCATGACAAGGCAGTCACTGGACAGACTGGCCCAAAGATCTTGGGAGATATGACTCCATTCGGAAGATAGAAAATGCCGATTGTAGTAAAAATAGCGAGCACTATATATAAATAATAAAAATCTCCCATGGATAAAATTGTGAATCTCTGTTTCCTCAATCTGATTTCAAAG
Organism: Fusarium agapanthi; assembly: GCA_001654545.1. Lineage (NCBI taxonomy): Eukaryota > Fungi > Ascomycota > Sordariomycetes > Hypocreales > Nectriaceae > Fusarium > Fusarium agapanthi. The sequence continues at coordinate 82,404 of LTDI01000135.1, read as the reverse complement.
TACCGACAGCTTGCCATCCCTCCCAACGCCAACAGAAACAAAATAAGACGATGAAAAATACCACAAACGCCAGAACGCACAAAAACCAAAGAATCATCCAAATAAATACTGCCTCCCCTCCCCAGAGTTAACATTCGACCGACTCTTCTGATCAATAACAGACCCCCACCACGAATCCACCGCCTCATCAGCCCAAACCTCCTCCAGGAGCGTATTCGCCGTCAAGAACATATCATACCTCGTCCGTTCATTCCACCAACTACAATACGTCCTCGCCGCCTGCCTCAAGTGCTCATCCGACGTTTCACACCCAGCTAAGAAAACAGGAAGAAGCAGTTGCTTCTGCAGCATGGAACTATACCTACAAGACGTAACATGATTCAGAGTCTTGCGCGCGAGGAAGCCCAGTATTGAGGGAGCGGGTTGATCGCGCTGCCATTTGAACACGCGGCCGATGTAGATTAATAACCCGTATCTCCACGCTTCGGCGCAGTGGTGTAGATCTTCTTTGTAGTGTGCTACGTCGCCTATATCGCAGCCTGTAGTGTCTGAGACGAGTTGGTCTGGGATATCGCCGTATTCGGGATCAGTCCACTCGCGTATCTCCTTCTCTACATTGAGAACGTGTTCCATGTCGAACTTTGCGCAGGTCATGCTGCTTATCAGCTCGAATTCTCGTGCGTACGATCCGAGGCGGATCATGTGGCGGAATAAGGCTTCGGGACAGCCTGATACACTGTAGAAGGTCTCGTCGCTTGTTTTGTCGTGGTTGAAGAGGCTGATTATCGTGGATTCGGAGAGGACGCATCCTTGGCGGCTTGTGAGGGCTAAAGTGACGTCCCACCTGTAAGGGTCAGTATTGGGTTTGTGTAGATAGCGTTTAGTTATACTTACCAGACTAGCATCTCTATACGTGCTTGCATTCGCGGTGTCTTCTTCATGTTGCAGAACTCAGCAGCCTGGATCATTTTATGTGCTCGTTTTAGATACCACGTCCAAGGCCCATGGGCAGAAGTTGCGCACTGGAGATGTCAGAACCCGACTACGAATAGCTTCCTGCAGACTCACATCGAGTGTCATGAGGATGAGCACCGCGTCCAAGAAAGTCGCTTCAATCGGTGACGCCTGCGACACGCCTTCCATGTCTTTGAGCATCTGTAGAGCTTTCTTCTTATGCATCTTGGCCTCTCCAGCGCAAGATCCCGTATCGCGATTGATATGTTTGTAGGAGAGCGCCAGGATGCAATGGAGGAGAAGTTGGGAGCCGCGACCTGTTTCGGCGTCGAATCGGAAGGGATTGGCAGCAAAGTCGTGAGTTAGAGGCATGACGCAGAACTCTTGGTCATCTGATGCGGTAAGATTACGATAAAACAAGACTTGCAGCATTGATACGTACATCGAGTGAGTAGCTGCGCAATGGTATCGCTAATGTTGCTCGGCGAAGCGTGAGAGTTGAGCAATGGCAAAACAGGCTCCTCAATTGCTTGCGACTGCGCATTTGCGCCAAAATCTCCCGCTGTGCCATCACTATCATTTGGCAATTGAGGCCCGATGCAGTGATTCTCAGGCGAGTTGTCGGTGGATGACGAGTCGCCTAACTGAATGAGAGGAATGTCGGGCCCAAAATAAATCGGCAGTTGGCCATTGACCTGGTCAAAAGGTGCCATGAACGAGGGACCTGTATCGATGAAAGGGTTCATGAGACTTGAATATGTCCAGTCGATATCACTTCCGCTGTTGATGCCATCCCCCATCATCATATCGTGATCAAACGGATTGGCATTCTCGTGAGGAATCACTGGCGTCGCCGCAAGAGGAGCTTGCGTCTCTGTCTCTGTCGCTTCTACCGCTGGGGGCGTAGTGCTCTCAGCATTCTTATCCTGACCTTCGCTATTACCATCCGCCGACTTTGGCGGTGTCGCAGGTTCAGCAGCAGCAACAGCTTCACTCTGAGCTTTTGGTGTTGACGTCGCCGCTTGCTTCGATCGTGTCGTCGGTCCGACGAAGTCAATCGATCCAGGCGCTGTCCCATCGCGACGTCTCCTCTTACGACTGAATGCGCCGACGAATTTGAACTCCCGGGGAGGTTTAACCGCTGACATTTCTTCAATTTCTCAGTAACAAAGGTTGGTATCACAGCGTAGTACAGAAAAGTGAGAGTGTGAATGAGGGGAAAGGGTTCAGAAAGCTTTCCAAGCTTGGGGAGAAGAAACCTGGACCCATCCTCCATCACGACACTAAAAACGCCCCCGCCCGCCAGGTTTTTAGTGCAATCGACTACGGGGAGTCGAAACCGTTACAGTGCGTATCTTAAATAATTAGTGGCGAATGTCCGCTGGTTGTTGGAAGATAAACTTGATGAGCAGGGGAGAAACCCTGATGATTCTGCGCATCGCCAGGTATAATTCTCTGCAATAAAGATGTTCCGATTGGTCATGGAGCGAGCCATTGAGCTTGGAGCGTCACAACCTCACGATGTCAGCTTGGAGTTTACGTGCAGTCACTATGAGCTGTCTTATCACATGCTTCATCCAGCACGACACATCTTCAATCCCAGTTCATCCATTTAACAAATTGTCCATTTTTCCGTTCATTCATCTCACGGGTTAAACTAAATACTGCTAATCTAATTGTAAAGACCACCGTTGGCAGAAAGAACAGATCCCGTCGTCCACTTCGCATCATCCGTGCAAAGGAACGCAACCAGAGGCGCAATATCACTGACCTCACCAACACGCGCCGCAGCAGGTGTAGAGTCAATCAGCGGCTGCATGTCCTTGAGGAACTGCTCGTCGCTCTGGAACCATTGATCTGTGGCAATAGGACCAGGATTCACACAGTTAACAGTGATGCCATGAGATTGACCAAGCTCCTTGGCCCAGACACGAACAAGGGCCTCATCAGCTGCCTTGGTAGCAGCGTAGACTGTCTGTCCAGCGACACCGAGACGGGCACCTGCTGAAGAGATGAAGACAATTCTGCCTCCTTTGGGGAGATGAGGCTCTGCGGCCTTTGTCAGGAAGATGGGGCCCTTGACGTTGGCGTCGAAGTGACGAGTGTAGAACTCCTCGGTTGTGTCTACCAAGTTGGCCTCGTTTCCTTGAGCAGCGCTGCAAATAACGTGTAAGTGAGTATTCTACAAGACTCCAGCACGATTGGCTTACTTGTGAATCAGAATCTCAATCTTGCCAGTGGAGCTGATCTTGAGCGCAGCGTCAATCAACTTAGGGATCTCAGCAGTCTTGCTAACATCGGCCTGGACAACAATAGCCTTTGTGCCATTGGCCTCAATCTCCTGAGCCACCTTCTCAGCTCGCTCTCTGCTGCCGTCAGAGACGTAGTTGACCACCACGTTGGCACCTCGCTTGCCAAGTAGGATAGCAATGCCGGCACCAAGGCCACTGAGATGTATTAGCCAAGGAGTGTACTCGCCTGAGGTTGCCGGGGTAACTTACCGGGACGCGCCAGTGACAATGGCAGTCTTGCCGGTGAGTTCGAGACCAGTAAAGTCAGGCATGTTTCAGAATAAAAGTACACTAAAGTTATGCGAGTGGTGTGTTGCGGTGTGATATGATACGGTATAGCTTGGGTATGGTCTGACTCTTTCAGTGAGCTGTGGTTCGAGATTTTATGAAGAAATGCTGAAGAGTAACGCCATGATTATCATGACCGTGGTTATGGAAGTTGAAATAACTACCCAATGCGGTATTAAGATATCGGAGACTCCGCTGAAGCCACTTTGCGTGCGGACCTCTCGTTACTACCTAAATAGGAACTAAGAACAGCTTCAACCCCGCAGAGTACACGATAGGAAATAGTGTCAACTCTGTGATGGGGCCGATTGTGGAATTTGCCGGGTTGGAGATGGCTTGAGAATCCACCACTGATTGGAGTAGCTTTGACAACCCGGAGGAGCTAGATAAAGCTAAGGCGGGTTTATCGCCATCCAAGCTACTCCAAGCTTTCAACTTCGAATCCTGCAACCGCGAGTGCTTCTCCATTCTTTGTCGATTATTCGTCATTCCATTTGTTCAGAATGATACCCAAGACTAAGGAAGGCCATATCTGGGAGCCTCACACTGGCTTTCAGAAGGGACTTGAGAGTGATGCTGTTATCTCGCCTCAGCGATTGATCTCTTCAACTAACAAAGTCTATGATGTTATTGTCATTGGAGCTGGGTATGCCGGTCTGGCGGCAGCTCGCGATCTTAGTCAATTGAGTATGTAGTAGCCAGTTCGTCAAGTGAGCCGCCCTGACGTTTTGCAGATCATTCTGTTCTACTGCTTGAAGCACGCGATCGTATTGGCGGCAGGACATATACTGCCAAGAAAGATGGTATATGATACGTTTACAAATCTCAATATCTGCTAACGCGTTGAAGGATTTATCTATGAAATGGGAGGAACTTGGGTCACTCATCATATGGGTTACTTGTTTAGAGAAATGACGCGTTACAACATGGACCGCGATCTCATAACCACGGGAAGTCCAGACATGCACAAAGGGTACTACACCATTGACGTACCAGGTATGAACACGACCAACCACTGTTCCGTTCCGTGTTGCTGACCTGGGACAATCATAGGTGCTACACCGCGCAAGCTCAGCCATGAAGAAGCCGGCGCTATGCAAGCCAAAGCCTGGGACATGTTTGTCAACGTCGACGGCCAATTCGGTCGAACAATCTGTCCTCTTCCCCATGCCCAGCTAAACAACCCCATTGTCGATCGATCAACCGTTGAGAAGTGGGATCAACTATCCTGCCACGACCGTTTCGAAGAGATCAAACATAAACTTACAGCCGAGGAACAAGGTCTCTTGGTATCTCTACTACTACACATCTCAGGTGGAAGAATGAAGGAGTCGAGTCTATGGGATATGATTCGCTCGCATGCTTTGCTAATGCACAGTTCTGATAACTTTGCTGATGTCTGGTTGAGATATAAGTTGAGAGATGGTCAGACTGCACTTGCGAAGCGTATATTTGAGGAAGCTACTGGTGATGGGCTGGAATACGCCTTCTCTACGCAAGTCAAGTCGATCGCTCAGGACTCATCTGGCGACGGTCCGGTCACAGTGACGAGCAGTAACAGCGATGTATTCCGGGCGAAGAAGATCATCAACACTATTCCTCTCAACGTCTTAAAGGATATCGAGTTCTCTCCTCCACTTACACAGCGTCGGCAAGACGCCATTAGCATTGGCCATGTGAACCAGATGACCAAGGTTCATGCTGATGTGAGCAACAAGGAACTCGAGAGATGGAATGGCATGAAGTTCCCTGGTCTTTTGATGTACGGCTACGGCGATGGTGTGCTACCAAACGGTGATGTTCACGTTGTTGCTTTTGGTGCAGATGAACGGGATACCTTCATCCCAGAGAACAATGCAGCGCAGACCATTGAAGCTCTCAATAAGGTCCATCCCATGGATGTCAAGAGACTAGCAAGGATCCCATCTTTCACTGCAAATGATGTATTGCTGACAATAAGCAGATGCTGCATAACTGGGTTACCGATCCTTTCTCAAAGGGAGGTCCTGCTTGGTGGCAGCCAGGTTACATGTCTAAATACCAGGACGAACTTCAGAGTCGACACGGTAATGTCTTTTTTGCTTCAGCTGATTGGGCTCATGGCTGGAGAGCTGCTATCGATGGTGCTTTGGAGCAGGGCTGTTTGAATGCGCAGATCGCTCACCGCGAGGTCGTTGCTTCAAAGAAGAAGGCTGGTGGTAGTAAGCTTTGAAGTGGCGAGACCTGGTAATGTTGGAGTATGAAGCAGAACTATGTATCATAAAATATCAGAAGCTATAATTGCGTTATCAGAAATCTTTCGCATGTATTCTGGAAGGCCGATAGAAGGATTTAACGTCTATTTATTTGTCTTTTTTGCCATGCAGTACCTAGGTATCTGGCAATATGGTATAGTGTAGATTGTGGGCTAGATATATTAGTTCTACTTGAGACTAGTAACCAGGGAGGTTATAATACCTCACAAAACCCCAACAGTCTGTATTTCAGCACTAGAATGAAATGCTTTGAATATCCGATAAGGGAGCTAGGGAAGGAAAGAAGACTCCAGATCTCGATCCTAGATGACAAAAAGATTGAGGTTAATTTAGTATGAGTTTAGGGTATATTTACTAAATTTATTTCAATATCCTATATCCAGGTCTAATACTTCCCTGCTCCCAAAGGGGGCGAATTGTTGACGCAGTGTTAAAATTAACCACAAAGTCAGAACTCACATAAAGTCCCTATAAAACCTTTATACAATGCATGCTAATGCATCTTATCATTTTTTAGTATCCTAAGATTGTTAGGATAATACTGAAAAGGCCTAATTCAAGGCATGATTAGACTTTCATAGTAGAATTCTCATATGCTTGTTAGCATTTGCTCTGAGCACCTTCTTCTAATGGGCCTAACAAAATACAGTCTAAAGAATGCCAAGCATTCAACCTGACCTACTCAAAAGCCTCATTTCCATCGAAGAAAGCCATAGACAGCTATTTCGTTGCACCTTTACTCTGGACGACTCAAACCCAACATTTCGTAGTCAATAGCAGGGCCATCGAAGTACCGACGAACAGTGAACCAGAGACCAACCAGGATAAGCATCATGCATCCGAGCACAACACACACACTAAGCCAGACGTTAGTAAAACCGAGGCAGATGTAAATGGCAGTGCAACTTACTAGTTCATTGACCCAGCGGTCACAGGAATGGCATTTGGGAAGCAAATGAAGATGCCGATCGTCGTAACCCACAGCGGAGTCCACGCATTGCAGAGATAACCTCCGACCTTGCCGAGTTTGAACGGCCTTAGTGGCAGCTTGTTCTCTCGCCCGTGGATCAGAGTGATAGCTTGAGGGACGGCGTATGAGATATTCACACCAAGAACTGCAGTGGTGATGATGGAGTTGAAGGCTTGACTGCTGGCCATGTATAATAGTCCGTAGATAATGCAGAACCCAACGGACAGCAGAGTCGTGCGAACGGGGAAGCCGAGAGAGGGTGAGATGTGATTCCAGTAGTTGGAGTATGGGAGTCCACGCTAAGTAGCTTGGTCAGCGTGATTCGAGACTTTGAAAGTAAAGAGGATGGAGACTTACATCTCGTGAGAAGGCCCAAGTCAATCGTCCGCATGTGATCCATTGGCTAGGCATGCATGCTGTCTACGGTCAGTAAAGGCCACGATAAAGTTGCACCACGTACTGTAGAAGATGACTACAAGAAGAGACTGGAGTCCGAGTGCAGCTGTCTTGCTACTAGTAGCCTGGTGAAACACCTCAAGACTTGGCAGATGGGCAGCCCTGACGGCATCGAGGTCTTTAATGACAAACATCATGGCCAAGATGAAGGGGACCGAGGTAAGCAGACCAATGATCATGGTGAGATTCCTGAAAAGCCTTGTTAGAGATCTGGCCGGATAGTCTCAAGATTACAGACTCACATTGCTCGAGGAATGGCCTTGCCTGGGTGGTGCATTTCCTCAGCGACGTGGATCACAGCATCCATGCTAGCGAAGGCGTACATGGCGTTGCCGATGCTCATGACCCATGCAACGCCATCTGGCCAGCCGCTTGTTCCATCGAATGTGGTGATGAAGCTTGGGTGGTTATACCCGTCGCTCATGGCGAGGATAGTGATGGTGACGACGACAAAGCCGAGGACGGATATCGCGAGACATGCTTGCGTCCATTTTCCGAGGTGCTTCTGTGGGATTGTAAAGATGGGGATGACTGTGAATGTCAGGCTGATGACTACGACACGGGGTTCAGGGGAAGCTCACGTGTAATCAGAATGAGGCCTGCGTATAGCAGGTATGAATGCCAGTTCTGAGGCTGGTAATCAGGCTTGACAAAGAGGACCATGCCAATGATGCACTGCACGTTATTCGAGATTCCAGAGCAGGTAATCACCCACCAACCAAGAACACTGATTATCCCGACAGCGAAGGCAGCGAAACGTCGATATCTCTTCGGGGCGAGGATGTACGTAAAGTGATATTGCCCTGTCATCGCCCAAACTCATTAGTCGATTGCTTCTACCAGAGATAAGATGAGCTCACCTCCCGAAGATGGAAATGCCGAAGCTTGCTCCGCAAGACCAAGAATGATGAGCCACTGCACTGCGCAGGCGACTATCAGCCCAAACACAGTGGCTTGGGCACCTCCGTAGAGAAGACTCTGCCCGAAACAACTGGCGTATGAAACCCAAGAGTTGGTGATGCTGAAGCCAAGACCAAGCGTTCCCAGCAGATCAAACGATCGTCTCATCACGGGGGTATGGCCCTGAGCGAGGAGGATGTTGTCGTCGATTGCATCAGGGCTCTTGGTGAAAGATTCGACACTTTCGACTCCGCCGACATCGACGTCGTAGTTGTTTATGACGTTGATGTCGGGTTTGTTGTCGGAGTTCTGGGCTTCTGTGCTCTGAGCCATCTTGAACTGCGGATAGAGGATGAGTGATGAGTGATGAGTGTCGGATTGAGTCAGGAGCGTCAAGGTAATATACTTTTCGCTGTTGACTCTGTGCAACAGCCAGTCGGAATCAACTACAGCCAAGCAAACCTACAGCGAATAGAAGATCAGATACGTATCAACAAGACCTGTATCTCCCCCGCAATCTATCTCCCCGTTGTAATCAAAATTAGACCCCCTAGAACGCGGGGGAAATGATAGAGCCCGTTGAGTTGGGTTATCTCGGCATTGCAGTGCATCACTCGAAAATCAACCCTTTGCCGATAAGCTTTCACTCTCGTGACGGGTTAGCACTGTGTGGGGTAGACTTGTTTTTTTCGTGGGTCATGTCTTAATTCCGTTTCTGGTAATAAGCCCTCACCTTCTCCACGCTTAAAAGATCAGACGTGTTTCTCCAACTTGAACAGGTACAAGCTCCGTATCTACCTCGACAATAAGACAGTATAACCTTTGTCTTGATATTCAAATCGTTATCACTTGCTATCTATTAGCCCTGTATCAAACCTGCTCAAACGCCACGTTCTTTCATCATGGCCAAGCAGCAGAAAGATAATGAGATCATCGAGTTCGCCAAGGGCCTCAAGGGTACCCCATGGTGTGACGAGTATGAGAAGATGATCTCTGGTATGCTGTAAGTACACCTTACCCCTCGATACTACGCCAGTGCATGATTTTCTGACCTGGGGTTAGCTACAACCCCCTACACCGCGAGCTGTTGGACGGCCGCCATAGAGCGCGCGGTCTGGCGTACAAGTACAACAACATTGATCCCAGCGCCGGCACTCGCGAGGAGATCGACGACAAGCGCGCTCAGATGCTTTCGGAGATGCTCGGAAAGGTCGGCAAGGGGACGTACATTGAGACGCCTTTCATGCCTGATTACGGCAGCAATATCTCCATCGGCGAGAACTGCTTCATGAACTTTGGGTAAGTCGACAACTCTGAGTAGGTGGAACAATGACTAAATCATTCTCAGCTTGACCATTCTAGATACTAGCCTCGTCATCATCGGCGACCGCGTCCAGATGGGTCCCAACGTACACATCTACACCGCAGGCCACGAGACGAGCGTTCTATCCAGGATCAAGTTCGCCGAGTTCGGACATTCAATCCGTATCGAAGACGACTGCTGGATCGGTGGCAATGTAGTTATCCTCTCTGGTGTAACCATTGGCCGAGGCTGTACTGTTGGCGCTGGGGCGGTGGTTACTAAGAGTCTGCCCCCTTACTCGATCGCCCTGGGCGCCCCTGCAAAGGTGGTCAAGACGATACAGAGTGTGGAGGAGGAGTTGGCGGATCCAAACAACCCTTACCGAAACATGCCTGATCGAGAATAGATAGTTACTTAGCATTTTATGTAGTACCGAAAATAGAGATGTTGACTGCATGGAACATGTCATTGTCGACCTTGGCATCTGTTGACATGAGTGTATACTTGTTGTAGCTAGTTTATCTATCGCTGGCCTCCTTCTTTCCGTTGCTCCACCATAAAATTCCATAGCCCCTCTAGATAGCGATCGCCTCTGCTTGTACTTCAACATGCATCCCCGGATTAACAAGCCCAGTCACGACAACCGAGGTCAAAGTCGGAGTATGTCTTGGGTACCGTTCGCGAAAGATACTAAGCAGTGTTGCCTCATCCTCAGCTCGGGTGAAGTAAGCCACCAGTTTGTGAGCTGAACCGAGACCGTTGGTAACACCCGCATTCTTGAGTGCTGCGTCTAGACAATCAAACACTGCGTTGAACTCGGCGTCTATAGAACTAGTGACGAGTTGACCTGTTTTGATGTCTACTCCGACATGGCCTGTCGTTATGACGAGAGAGCCTGATAGTGGGATTGTAGCGGTTGTTGCGAGTGATGCGGAGCGGAGCATTTCTCCTACTGGGCCGGGGAGGAACTGATAGCGAACTGGTGAAGACATGGCGATAACGTATTGATGGTTTCTGATTGTTGTTCAATGCTGATGCTTGCAACATGGGTTATTGATTGCTAAAATTGCACTGTAGAGAAATTTCATCTGTTATCAAGAGCTAGCCGAGTCCCCGTTTTATCTCCAGATAAACTTACACGGTCTGTTGACTTGTATGTAAATGGTGTTTAGTTTCTGTAGTTTATCGCGCGTGCAGTCTAACTTTATTCCTAATTGGGTAATAACCTCAAATCCATTCTTGGTGCTTGATCCCCGCACCTTTCTCTGGCTCCCTTGAGTTAAACCATCCTCCGCTCTCAGAACTGGCAAAGGCGCGTTGCTACTACTTCGGGCCTTTCTCAATCTGCCCGAAGGGCAGGTTGGAGCCAGATTGGCAAAGCTGTTCTTATACTCTATAGAGAGCCGAGCGTTTGCGGCCAAGTGATAGCCAGTCGAACAACCAGACCCGATACCACCCAAACTAGACTATTCTGGATCATACACCCTCAAACATGTCTGTAATATCACAGGATATCCAATCCAAGCTTCGTGGTATTATTGACGAGTATACTACTGGGGGCATCGAGAGCAAGATACCAGGTCTCGTCTACTCCGCGTTCAGAAATGATGGCGAGCCAATCTTTCAACATTACTCTGGCTTGAGGGGAGTCACCTCAGAAAGCCCCATGTCAGAAGAGACTGTTTTCTTCATGGCATCTTTTACAAAACTGGCGACATCAGTTGCGTGCATGCAACTCGTCGAGCAATGGAAGTTACGTTTAGATGATGCAGATCAAGTTGAAGCCATTTGCCCTGAGCTACGCGATGTCAAGGTGTTGACTCGAAATGAGGACGGTAAGCTTGAGCTTCTTGAGAAAGTCAGGAGAATCACTCTTAGGATGCTTCTGACTCACACAGGTATGGCTTGAGTCACTAGGTGACGAAATATGAGCACTGACGAGTGACCAGCTGGTTTCGGATATGCCTTTGAAGATGAGAAGCTGGCCGAGTTTAGCCGCCCGATTGGTTTTGATGACTTCTCCGGGGAGGCAATCAACATAGCAAATCGACCTCTAGTGAACCAGCCTGGCGAGACGTTCCAATACGGCGTCTCAATGGACTGGGTTGGTGTTATAATTGAACGCACATACAACAAGTCACTTGAGGAAGTCTTCAAAGAGAAGATCTTCCAGCCACTGGAAATGGATCATGTCACTTTCCATCCTTCAGCAGAGGATAAGTCGAACTTGGCGTATATGCATCGCAGAAGCCCAAGTGGCAAGCTGAGTACTACAGACCACTTTTATCGACGTCCGCTTCTTGCTCGGGATGGCGAGAAGGTTCCATGTGCAGGTGGTCATGGATGTTTTGGAAGACCAGCAGAGTTTGGACGTAAGTATAGCCGCCCTTGGTTCTGCTTTATGTCTTGCTCACTGTATCACAGGAATCATATCACTGCTGCTGAACGATGGATTAGATGCGAAATTAGGAGTTCGGCTCCTCAAACCTGAGACCGTCAATGGTAAGTTCATCTGTGTCTGCTAGATACTCTACCCAGCTTGCACTGACATCATTAACTAGACATGTTCGCCGATCAAATCCCCGATAAACCACGGTTCAGCAACGTCAGCGTCCCCGTGGCCAAACCAGAGCTAGCAAACCCAACTCCCCTGACCCCAATGCCAGATGATCACACCGAGGGCTGGGGTTTATCATTTTCCATTAATCACTTCCCCGAGTCGACGGGTCGTGCAGCTGGTTCAGCGTCGTGGGAAGGTTTGGCTAATCTCTTCTGGTTCGTTGATCGCAAGAACAATATTGGCGGCATTATTGCTAGTCAGATACTTCCATATGGAGGTAAGTCAATTAGATCAATTGGGGGAGGTTCTTTGCTGACTTGAGGTTCAAGATGCGTTGGTGCTGGAGTGCTCGGAACGTGTAGAGATGGAGATATACAAGGCGTTACAAGTCTAGACATAATCAGGTCCCTTTTGTAAAGACGCTTTGTTTTCTTGATAAGGATCTTTGCTTTCAAGACCTCATCATAAGTATCGCTCGACTAACCTGTCTGTACAATTGGAGATGCAACTCGGGCATACTAAATCACATCCATATTCCTAAGGGTAGTCGGCGAAGAGGTGACCTCATATCAGCGAGCGTTGTTAAACCTCGCCTCTTGAACAGCCGCGTGAAATATTTAATTCACTATTTTTGGAGGTTTATTGGTCTTGGCCGGATCCTGCTGGCTCCACGCGGGGGGTTGGCCGGCCAGATCCGCGCCAATAACCGTTGACGCATAAACGCCTTGTAGGTTAGTCTAAGTCTCACATTCGCGAGACCGCTGCTCATTGGACATAACTTCATAGTCAGTGTGGCGACTGCGGCATTTAATAAGCGGCCGCATGCCCTCGTTACAAAGTTCATTTCCGCCCCTCTGCAATCAATACTGACTTATAGGACACGGCGATAATGGCAGACGGGCTCAGTGTTGCTTCTGGAGTATTAGCTCTGGTGACGTTCGCCTTTCAGTCGAGCACTGTTCTTTACAAGACTGTTCGCAGCTACAAAACCCAGGACGCCAACGCGCGCGCACTGAAAAATGAGCTGAATGATCTCACTGGAGTGTTGCATTCCCTACTCGAGACAGTTACAAATTACCCTGACATCAGTTTCGAGTCTCTTGAGTTACCTTTGCTACGTTGTGGAAAGACTTGCGAGGAGTATGGCAAGCTCATTGCTCGGTGCACAAAACATTCCAATGGGACTCGGCCAAGTTTTCGAGACTGGATTGGCCAGCAGTATCTGAAGGGAGACATCACAGACTTTAGGGACATGCTTGCTGGGTATAAATCCACTATTAATATAGCATTGGCCAATGCAAATATGTGCGGTTCCTCAGTCGAGATCAATGCATGGAATAAACTAACAACTTTACTCCTACAGAACTATCACGGCTGTTACGCGCAATGTCATCGACGAATACAAAGATATGATAGATGATACAACCGCTGATCTCCAAAAGCACATGCAGCGGCTGGATGAGAGAGCACGTAGCCTGGCGCCTCCGGCTGAAAGCGTCGAGTCTGACAGCACCGACTGGCTTGCTCTGTTTGAAGAGAAAGAAAGTACTCGAAAGGGCCTCCAGATCTGCACTGAGCTATCTTTGCATATCGAAGCACTAGAATCAACGTCCAGCGAGAACCCACAGTTCTCCAAACAGCCTTCAGCAGATAAATACATCAAAAGTAGCCTGAGTTCTGCCAAGAGTTCTATCAGCGCGTTGGAGTCACGTCTCAGAAGCCATGGAAGCGAAATCGATAAGAGGATGGATGCCATGAAACTGAAAACAAACCTCTCTGAAGATGACATCAACGAACTAGCACAGCTACAGGAGACGAAAGAAAGCATTCATCAATGCATGAATGTGGTTGCTCATGCCGGCGCGGATCTGGCCAGCGAACGCGCTAACGTCTTTGAAGACATAACTATGGCCGATAATGCGTACGGTATCACGGTCTCAACCGTAAAGGATCTGGTTTACGCAAGGCGAGTCAACGTGCAAGGTCAGGCGCGTTATGTGGGTGGGCAAATAGACGAGGCAAGCTATAACGCAACTATCACTGCACTTACCGATTTGGACCGAGGAAGCACACAATATGGAGGGCGGGACAACACATTGGTGTTGTCGAAGGACGAAGCGGCCAAAAAGACCGTGACATCCCAAGCTTTTCTCGAACGGCATGGCCCTGGCGTTAAACTTGATCCGTCTGGTGTGTCAGCCAAGCCTTCTGGATAGTCGTCATAAAAGCTTGTTTTGTATTAAGGGTAGCTTGAGATTATGTCACAAGAAGAAACACGAAATAATAGGCTCTAGATATCGCATTTCACATATATCTTTCACATAGAGCCTGTTTTATCAATATGAAAGAACTCCCTAAACTTTGCTCTTTCGAAAGATGAAATCACTCAGAGGACATGGCAGAGGCGTCGCTTGAGATTCGTCCTGTAATATTGCCTGACCGGGTAAAAAGTCGTTAAGCGGGCAAGTGTCGCCATTTCTGAGCCAAGTAACCTCAGTTGGTAATTGGGTATCACCTCAAACAGCACTTGGAGAATTGAGCAAGCGTGCTCTCCTGCTTTCAGTCTCTGCTCATACTACATAGCCAAGTCGGATGAGCTGTCCGTGAGCAGAAGGCTTGACGTAGTGACATGATGGCTTCGTGTCTCTAACATAGGAATGTGAAGTTGAAATCGAGTCGGTCTGTTTGTTTATACGGATAGTGGGCTCCGCCGTATCGACAGACCCTCGATTGGTCGTCCTTGGGAAAGGTTCTGAGGCTCAAGAGCACCTTGACAGCAATCGGATCTCTCGGTAGCTTAGTTGTAGCAGGTTCTATGCGATTGATCCCCTATTCCACTGTAAAACGTGACAGAAACGATCTCTGGGGATCCATAAAAGCTATTCACTGCCCCCTTGTGATGCGACCGTTGTCTATTTCAGCCCCTTTCCAATTGATCGACAATACGAGACCTTGTTTTTCTTAGCTCGTAGGCTTTGACAGGTCATTACGCTAGCTTAGCCCACTATGCACAGCTACCCCTGTTTCGGATTTCTCCCTTTTCCTCCTGAGACTGTCAAATATCTTGGGTAGATCCCCTCCCGTCTCTAGACCACTATGTAATGTTACTTTATGTATATCTTTTGTCAGGGGAGCCTTCGGCTCCATAACAGTATACAGTCTCTGCCTAAGCTTTGAAGTACAAATAATTCAAGACCCTCCCAGCCACGGGCACAGAACGATGTTTATTACTGAGCTGCTTGCTAAGTGACTTTGTAAGTCTTTCGAGTCTCGCATATTGGAAGATGCCCGCTGATGTATTGAACAAATTTAGAAACTAATTCATTCCTGTGCACTGGTTAAAATAATAAAGAGACACCAAAAGGGAGTCCCCAAAATGACCGAATAGAAGAGCAATGATACATGAATCCCTCGTCGGCCTGATCCTATACGACTCCATCCAACTCAGTAGCCTTGATAAATGGAGGGATCCTGAGGACCCTCAGCAGTTACAACGCAGCCTGATATACACATATTAAAGCTGACAGAATTCTTCTCTGCAGTTTACTGGTAAAAACTGTTATAATTGTTGCTCAGTGCATCCTTCAAGAAGTTGACATCCCCATCCGGATGGAGAACCTTCCATGGCTTGATACAAGTCTCACCCTTATAACTCTTCATGACCATGAGAAGAGCATCCAGACGACTCACAATACTGAGGAGCGACTTTTTATTGATCTCGACGTTGGAGTCGGCGTATGATGCAAGTGGCATACCAGTGCCGTTCTTACCGCAAGGGAGAAGATTGTTGATTTGATAAGGGTCGACCTGCAGAGTTATAGTTAGAGCCGGTATCTCATTTGAAGCAGACAAAGAATACCTACCGTCATGTCATAAAGCTCATGCTCATTCGTGCAATGGACCGCGTAATGAAGGTTGTAGTCTTTGCTGTGCAGGCGAATTCCCTTTTACGTGTTCAAATCACTCAAAATCACGCCTGTAATAGAATTTGTCAACATCTCTTCCGAATTAAGGGAGAGAAAGGTCAATCCTTCGGCTTTGACTTACTATCGATTCCCTCATTAGCTGCCAGACCCCAGAACTCAATACCAACGTGTTCAGCACGCCTTTGAGTAGCTCGTTCAAGTTCATCGCCAGTAAGTGGGACCGCGAGACCGTCAAACTCAGGCCGTGGCTTGACGCCCGCCATGCGAAAGATGGATGGTGCGAGATCGGTGTGGCTTGTCATGGCATCACTTACTACACCCTTGGCAACTCCTGGCCCACGAATAAGAAGCGGAACATTAATATCTTCCTCAAACCCACACTGCTTTCCAGGCGGAAGGCGATGCTGGCTGATGTGATAGCCATTGTCACTAGTGTAGATGATACAGGTGTTATTCATAATGTCGAGAGACTCGAGCTCTTTGACAATTCTGTCGACCATTTCATCAACAGCCTGCAGAGACTCCAGACGCAAGCGAAAGAAATTGTTGCCGTAGTCTATATAAGTCTGGTTCAGGCGAGCGCGTCGTGCTACCCAGCTGACACCATTCGGCTTGTCTTCGTCAGCACTTATTACTAATGGAATCGCGGTCTCCCTTACCTCTTGTGGGTTGAAGTTGGGCGTCCTGGGGACCTTTAGATCGCGGAACATGTCGGCGTGGCGCTTAACAGGTTTCGGGGGCAGGATAAGAGGTTGAATGCTGGGGTCTGTTGGAGAGATGGTCCCGTTGTATGTATCTGGACGCACGACGACTTCGGTATGGGGAGCAATGGGGGCACTACCGATGAAACATGGCTTGCCAGCAGCATGTGCCTCCCGAAGTAGTTGATGGTCTTATCGGACAGGTCATCAGTATTGTAAGTTCCCTCTCGACTGACGGGAGCGCCCTGATCCTTTTGCCACGTAGCGTTCCAGTAGCTATACGTAAAAGGGTCGAGAAGGAAATCAGAAGAGGTCCAGCCGGCGGCATGAGGCTTGTCATAGTTTTCAACAGTGTGTGCGTTAAAAAGCTTGCCGGTATTGTAGGTATTGTATCCGGCTTCTTGGAGCCAGATGGGCAGGTAGTTGCTGTTCGATCCCTCACTAATGAACTTGGGGTATCCACCTACTTCCCATTAGCATCAAGGAGGACTTGTGACCTAGTAGTGAACGACTTACCATACGGTGCAATACGTCGGTCACATTGGTATTTTGTGAAAGTCTCCCGGTGAGAATGCTAACACGAGCTGGGCAACAAATGGCCGTGGTACTAGTTTTATGTCAGTCCACGTTCTAGAACACTTTCGTCCTGACGTACCAATAATGGCTTGTATATAGAGTTACCTCGTCTGCCATCTGCTTCTCCAACAGCGGCATGTGCTTGAGAGATTCCACATGCACATCTTGATCATCTGCCAACACTAAGATGATGTTTGGCCTCGTCTTGGCCAAGGCAACAGATGCTGCTAGTGATGCAAGCACGCCAAAGGTTCGAGGAACCATGTTTCTGTTGGAGGTTTCAAAGAGGGGGGTGTATGTAGGAGTCGATAGTCGTGCGATGAACAGTGTGAAAGACGATGAACAACGCTTTTCTTATAGCTTAAGGTATCACTGTAGATCCCTTGGGAAATGTCTGATAAATGACCAGTTTGAGATCGTTTACTTGCCGGAGAAGGTTGAAACGTAGAATTGTCACCAATCACAGTTGAGTCTATACGAAGCATCGACATAACGGGGTGTCGCAACTTGTTTATTGCCATGACCCATCGGCATTTATAAATGCCCGATACGCTGGTGGCTTCCAAATCTCATCGACCAATGATTCAAACAGGGCTGAATGGTCTACGATCCTCGCAGGAAATATCTCCGAGTCCCGTTATCTACGTCATGACCGGCATTTTTGTGTCGGTTGCTATAGATGCACTTACATAACAAACCCTAAGTACGGCCTTACAAGACTCCTGTACTTATTGCACCAGGATCGTGTGTTTATCATAGACAGGGGCCTCGTATTCAGAACCAATCAACTTTTCCCACCAGATGGAGCTCGGGTTGCGCTACAAGGCACGAGGCAAGTGATAGTTACGAGTAACCTAGCGGATGTGACGGATGTTATTACAGACAAACAAAGCATGTCGCAGATTTTCTCCAAGCAACTTATGACACAAGTTCAACTGCCGTAAGACTAGGGTTTGCCGCGCAGCAGTACACGTCTAAGCACAGCGGGCGTTTCAAGTATTTATTTTGATTCATTATTAAGTAGTCCGACTATTAACATCGCTATATACGTTTAGCCCTGCACCATTCTACATTCCAGACATACAGTAACCGAACAGTTTTATCACCCTCAATCTCATCTTCAATTTTATCACCAAGCCAGGTGGACCGGTGAAGCCTACCGCATATATTTCCTACCCATCTTGGCCGGTTAGTCTCCCCAATACACTTCTATGTATCGAGATGGTATTCGTGTCCGTTCTGCACCTCTATGCCTTCCCGTATCGTCCATACCAGAACAACCAGACTTGCAGCAACGAGGGTTCAGAAGCGCTTGCACAAACGGATCAATCAGAAGGCAGACATGAGGGGCTAAGTACCGAAGACTCTCACTACGACTCAATCTGGCCTGAGGGAACCAAGTGGTCTCCTAAGCCCCAGACATCCGCCCAAGGTGCAGTGTTACAAGCGCTGTATTTTCAGGAAATTCTGCAGGGAATTGGAAAAGCTGTAAAGTGGCTTTTTGTTTCACGGAGACGATGATGTTAATTACAGCTTACTTCCAGTTTTAATATGCTTTTTGTTACGCCGTGAGCAGCCCAGCCCCCTCTGTTTGGTCAGATTGAGCCTACTGCGCGATTTAGGTAACAGGGGGCAAGAAAACTCAGACCTAAATATATAGCATCAAAAATGAACTCAGTAAAAGATATCCTAAACTTATCCTAAATTACCTAAATCTTTTTATCATTTAGGATCAAGGTCCTGAGTTTTCTTTCCTCCCCTAGCTTGATAATGTCAAACTGACCGCCACCTCTAATTGAAGAAAACAAGGCTCGTTTAATCGAAACCAGAATGCTTATTGCAACTAATTTATGCTTTATATAATAGTCATAAAGCGGGGTTGCAGTTAGTGCTGGTACCTCTTAAACTAACCTGATTTAGCACTTAGCTATTACCTCAAACAGTACTTCGAGAGTCAGACAAGCGCCGTTTGCCGCTTTCACTCTCTTCTCATACTACATAGACAAGGCGGATGAACTGTCCGTCAATCGGAGGCCGTACCATAGTCTGACCCAGTGACATTATGGCCTCTCAGTCCGAAAAGCGTGACGCTCAGTTCAACGCCCTCATCGATGTTCTGCGCAGTGTCAAAAGCGACATATTCGATCCCTTCACCATCACTCGAACATACTATAAGTCCGCAGGAATACAGATCGGTGTCGATATTTTAATCCCTCGCCGCCTCAAAAGTCAGAACCCACCAGTCATCGTCAGGATCCACGGCGGCTTTCTGGTTTGTAAGCCTCATTTTAGCACTGAACATTGAGCTGACTTCTTTATCAGATCACCGGTTCAAGTTTGTTTCCCGCTTGGTTCTCCAAATGGGTACTTGACTTTGCAGAGGAGCAAAACGCCGTAATCATCAGTCCCAATTATAGGCTTCTTCCTGAGGTGAAGGGTCGGGATATTCTTCATGACATGGGAAACTTCTGGAATTGGGTGCACTCTGGAGGACCTTCCCGTCACCTCGCAGCGATTGGGCAGCACAAGCTTCAACTGAACCTCATCAGAACGCTTGTCGTTGGTGAAAGTGCCGGTAAGCTCGAATCATATAATGCCAACTCATGCACCATTCACTAACCGGATCATCTGGCTGCAGGCGGATATCTGGCTCTACAGTCTGTGCTGTCAGTTTTTGTGAGACCCAAGGCGATTATAGCCCTCTACCCAATGGTCGATATGGGAGCGGCTCACTTCAGCAAATCCTACGACAAGTCAATCGTTGGTGTACCAAACTATCCCAACGAATATGTCAATAATTTCCTTTCCACCACCGCTGTGAAGCCTGCAATCACCGAAGCAGACCCGCCTGTGAGACTTGACTCGGCCATGGCAGTTGTGCATAATGGGCGGTATCTGGAACTTCTCGGTGAGGACCCTGACTTGCTCATCCTCGATCGAATCAAGAAGATGGCCTTGACTTCTGCAAACTATGAGAAATCTTTGTTTCCGCCTCTATTTCTGCTCCACGGCGAGGGGGATACTGCGGTGCCTGTTGATGGGACTCAGAAGCTGGTAGATTACCTGCAGAGATTTGACCCAAGTACTCAGATTCATTTGGCTGTCAGACCTGGAGATCATGGGTTTGACTTTAAGGCTACCATTGATGAGGCTTGGTTGAGGCAAGGTTTGGATTTTGTCGTTGCTCCATGGCTAGATAGCAAGAGTCTTATATAGACGACAATAATCCAAAGACTAATTCTCTATCTTTTCTAAGACCTGCACAAGCAGACTGTAGACACAACATTGAGATCAAGAGTGCAACACATTGACAAGTGGCCCAGAATATATAGCATCATATTCTATTTGATTATTACAACTTATAAAGACAGTGGTTTGAGAGCAATACTCTAATCATAACCCGTGCAAGAAACATTTTAACTACAATCCCTTCCCTTGCTCCATCTTATCACTACCCATTAACCGCTTCTAGACCTACCAAGCTGTAAGCTCTATGTGACAATATAGCTATAAAGCAATTTAGATGTTTTAATATTTATATTAAAAGAGATATTTTCAAGCTATATATTACTTAAGCTCTGACCTTTTTCTTTTCCATCTCAAATACTCATAAAACTCATCTCTATCCATATCAGAATCTCCTCTATCTGCAGATCCACTCTTCCCCTCCCTAGCCTCTTTAACGTTTATATCAGATTCCTCATCGCTGTCTGTTTCAGAATCGCTATCATCATCACTATCATATTTCACAGCAGCTGCTTGCCTCTGAACGTGACGAGCTGATGGGGGCATAGCCATCGGAACCACAGGAACTGCTGGGTTTCCTGCTCCCATCATGTACCCGTCGTTGCGCCAGCCTTCTCGCTTTGCCATATCTGCATCCGTAGCTCCAAGTGTTCTGCTGAGATATTCGTCAAATTGCATGAATCCTCGCGCTACTGCGTCAAACTGCTCTTTGCCTAGTGTCGGCTGAGGATCTCCTGGGGATCGGGTCATGCTTTGATGCTCGGCTAGGGCGATGGCTGTTTGGAATGCGTTCCGGATTTGGCTGTGACAGTTAGCATGTAAATTCAAGATGTGAATGAAATACTTACCGTCCATTCCATGTCTCGTGGCCATTTTTCTCCAAAGTCCGAAAATGCTTCTTCCCGAACTTCAGAATCTCTTTCTCCTTAATTTTGAAAGCATAGCACCCCTGCCTCATCTGCTCTGCCTTAGCTCTTCTAATAAACTTCTCGTATAACTTGCACGTAATGTCGAGGCTCAGCTGGGGATAAAACAAAGACATTTGAATCCTGGACCTGAATGCTGGATCGATAACACCGACGCGATTTGTCGTCAAAAAGAGAATTCCAGCATAATACTCCAGACTTCGGAGGAATACACTTGTAACGGCGTTATGGCGCAAGTCGCTGCGAGTGCGTTTAGCGAGGAATATATCGGCTTCATCGAGAAGTAGTACGCAACCCCATTTGTGAGCCAGTTGAAAGTGGCTTTGCAGGTTATGCTCAACATCAGCGGCAGTTTCGCCAATGTCACCGCAAGTAACAGGAAACAGAGGCCGTTTTGTATCGTCAGCAACGCATTCCGCTGTCGACGTCTTTCCAACACCGGGTGGACCATGTAGTAAAATGACAAGTCCACTACCCTTTCCTTGAACAAGGTCTAGCACAGATCCGATACTTGGCTTTTCAGGACTAGACGAAAGTGGTGACCTTCCCTTCTCATGGGTGGTAACTAATGCTTGGACAGTTGTTTTGTGGCTATCCGGTAAAACCAGATCATCGAAGCTGTTTCGGAAGATAACTTCTTGCAGATCTCCAGACCTTATCGTCACCCATTGCCTGGAGCGTAAAACAAACGCATGAACATATGGTCTCATGATCATGAGATGCTCATCTGTTAGATCTTCCAACGTAATCGGTTGTAGCATATAACCCTTCTTCTTGTGAAACTCTTGGGCATCGAAATCATCCAGTTCCAAGTCGTCGAAGATAGCATCGCTTCCACAGCAGGAAAAATTGTACTCAGAAAGATGCTTACACCAAGGCCGTTCCAGCACTTCTCTTCTATCATTTCTTGTGAAATCATCCGGTGTAATGCTGGAATCAGGCCGCCATTCGGACCTCGTGTTCATCGCAAGCGCCATATCCACAACGACTTCGGCGTCCAGGCTCATTGATGGTTCATCGACCGTTTCCCCCACAGCTCTTCTGTGGCAGAAAGGGGTGCTTGCGACTTGTGAAAAGTTCTTGCCGCCTTGTAGGAACCTATTGCGAAGAGTGGCTGCATTTGGGTCGAACTTGAGGGGATAAAGGAGCAATGACGAGATGGGCTGTCGACCGTGGAACTTTCTGATAGAGAATCGTTCAAGATTCGGTACAAAAGACGATCCATTGGATCCCAAGCTAATACAATCGATAGCAAAGCCATTCACTGGGGTCGAGTGTTCTTCCGTCCCCGTTTTACCCTTGTAGACCAAAGGTTCTCGCCCACCAGCCACATTCACAACCATTCTGGCATAAGCTGGATTTGCTTTAGCAACAACAAGATCTCCTC
This sequence comes from Fusarium agapanthi, assembly GCA_001654545.1. Taxonomy (NCBI): domain Eukaryota; kingdom Fungi; phylum Ascomycota; class Sordariomycetes; order Hypocreales; family Nectriaceae; genus Fusarium; species Fusarium agapanthi. Next base: position 59,665 of record LTDI01000135.1, on the reverse strand, counting down.
TCTCGAACAAATGTCTCAGATCAGCGTACTCGATCTCAACAACCGTACCATCTCTGATTTGTTGTCTGAGATCGAAGGTTGGTCGGAGATCCATGTCGAGAAACGTAACCAACAATTTGAGATCCTGCAGGAGATCCTTGGCGTCGAACTGTCGCTGGTCTGGATTGTACTCTTTTTTGCCACTCATCTCCTTCTCCGGATTTGTCTCAGAGTCTTCCTTCTCTTCCTTTTTTACTTTGGCCTCTATGTCAGCCACGCTGTTCCTAATCGCTGCTTCGTGTTTGATGAAGAATTTGAACGGCCGTAGAAATGTCATGCCTCTGTAGACCTTGTCCTCGTCTACTATATCTTCCCCCACTCGAGAGAGCACCGGGGTTGTTGTCAAATTCTCAAGGTGAGACATAAGCGGACGAGATCTTATTCTGAGCCTATCCGGATTAGACTCGATAAGGGCTTCTGGTGTGATGTCAGAGTCATTCCCCATATGGTGTAAAGCATTTTCGTCCTTAGTCAGCTTGGTGACTACTGCTTCTGCCAATCTAACCTCCAAAGCTGGTTGCTGAGCTATCGGAAGAACGACAATGTCGTGGTTGAGTACAAACTCATGGGCATTGGATCTCTTCAGCTCATGCAGATGGATAGGAAGTTTGTCCTTCGGCTTCTTGAAATCATGCTTGTCTCCCAGTTCGTAAACTGTTTTTTTTAAATCCTTAACCTCCTTCTCAAGTTCCTCGATTCTCATAAATGTAAAGTTGTGGTGAATGGCTGCTTGCTGAGATCGCGTTGTGAGCTGTCCAAGCCGACGGTCCTTATCAAGCAATCTCTTGCACAGCATGTCATGCATGGACTGTCTGGTGGTAGTCTTGACATCCCTAATATTCTCGTGAATCCTTTGAGTGGCGAACAGCTCATTCATCTCGGCCAGGCGAACCAAGGCTTCCTGGAGGGGGTCGGCTTCAGATGCCTTGTCTGCCTTTTCTTGTTCGACATGATCTAGTTTTTTGGGTTGTGGAATCGGGGCGTCCATAGTTTCCTCTCCTTTCAGGTCTGGATGGAGGAGAGAGCTCGTCTGGCTTGCTTGAGAAACTTCGGGTGGCATCACGACGTAAAATATGTGAGCTAAGCCCTTTGTTGTTCTGGAATGAGTAGAGGATATTAGTAAGCTAATTAATACAAGCTTAAAAATAGTCAGTTGGACTACTGAATTAATTGATCATATTTACGATTTGAGTGCGGGGTCGAGAGAGGAATATTTAAACAGATTCATGCCTGTTGTCGTGTCACATCTCGCGGAACATGCCTGATCAGGCTTGTTCCTCGTACATCAGTCGAATACAGCATAATCCCTAACAATCTGAAATCATTGGGCGCTTCTAGAACGCGGCTTATTGGTTGCCAGGTAGGCAGTCATGCAGTCAGCCGCCCGGGTACAGATCAGGCTCCCCTCGCAATGATTACCATTTCGGGTTGTTGGCAAGCAAGTCCGACGCAGCGGCCTCATATCCTTCGTACTCATCGCTTTCATCTGGAACTGCCTTCTCTCTGCTGATTTAAGCTCTCAGTCACAAATCTCAGCTTGCAAATAACACATCTGAAACACTAAGCACGATGGAAGATCCCCAGAGAGAATTGTTTTTAAGCGTCCGCGATCGCCATCCACCAAACGAGGCCGCCAGATACATCGAAAACAACATTGCTCTGCCAGGCCAGCCGCTACCTGTGTTCAGTGAACGTGCAAATGGTTTTGTATCCTTGGACGAGGCTTGTCAAGAGCAGGAGGAGAGGTAACACCTTGCATACTAATGTTAAGCTCTGCTAACGTCACTGATGGCAGCGCAACGAAGTGGAAGGAAATACAAGAAGAGATAGAAGCTCTCTTTGCAGTGATGGAGCAAGTTCAGAAGAAGCTCGATCAAAATAAAACAGGCCAGAAATATAGTACCAAGGTCGACCTGCGCCAGTGCAATTGGAAAGTGGTTTTGGGAGAAGTAGAGAAAACTGCTCAACTATGGAAGATTAGACCAAACAAGCAAAGCAAAATCATGGTCTTTGTTGATAAGGTTGGGCGGCACTCGGAAGCTCTTGAAAAGTGGTTGGCGCTTTTGCCTACAGGCGATTATGGATCAAGGTACATCCCGGAGTATATAGCGTTCTAAATGTTACTGACAATCTATTTAGTATCTGCGGAGCGTTCAAGCTTATCATTGGGGTAAGTTAATTCTCTCGTCTGAGATCTGACTAACACTAGATAGGCTGCCGGGAGGTACACCAAGGTCGAGGAGAGCGTTTATGAAGCAATATCGGAGATACCAATCATCATGGAGCGTGCAAAGAGATACGTTGACATGTACAGACAAATGCGCGATCAGTTCCTTGAACAGCGCACAATCGATCTTTTTCGAGCCATCCTAACCCTGCTTCACCAGGTCATGCAGTTCTTCCTTGATGGCAAGCCAAGTAGGTCGTCACAACAATTACGGCTTTCTGTCACTGACAGTTTGTAGAGAAGTTCATTGGCAGTCTTATGCAGCAGGGTGAATACAAGGAACAGCTGTTCCAAAGTGTTGAGGCCATCAAGGCGCGTGCTCAGGCTGTGAATGACGAGGCGTCGCAGTGTCAAGCGCGTATGGTCTTGAAGGTCTATGAGAAGACTGAACAGACGCAGATAGTCTTTCACCGACTGATGGAGTTTTTGTTAACAAATCCCAGGTTCCAGGCGGCTGATTCAGGTATCTCCACCCATGAACAACGCTTCACGGCAGGCTCGGCTGTCTATAATATGTGCTCAATTAACCTGAGTTTAGGAAAATCTGTCCCGGAAAGCGATCCCAGCCGACTCGAAGTTTCTAGCTACGATCTCCTAAACGTGGATCGTTTATCCTGGCAGGACCAAGATATCAGCCGAAGCACAACTCCTACCATCCTAAGAAGCCCTTCACAACAGCCAGCCCTATCTAAAGCAGATATGGAGCATGCTAAACAACAACTTCTCCGGTGCCTCAACTATAACCCAGAAGCCCTGACTCGAGACATTTCTTCTATTCTTTCTTTTAACTACCAGGTTAGCGAGAACGCAAGGGCGAGGGTAGCGGCTATGCTGCGCCACGACAGGTTCCAAACCTTTATGAGGGAAACTCAGGCCTCAACTCGTCTACTTGTCAACGGTCGCGGAGACCTTTCGGCCAAAGAGATTATATCTCCATTCAGTGTTGTTATGGCTGAACTGGCGCGGATGTCAAATACGGGGCTCACTGGGTCTGCTCCTGTTTTCATTCTCAAGTATTTCTGTTCCGAACATCAACCTTCCCACCCCAATGACCCTCTCGCGTCAGGAGTTGGCATCATGGCAAGTATAGTAGGCCAGCTAATCTGTCAAATGATAGAGAAAGGTCTAGCACTTGATCTTTCATTCATCTCCGATTCTAAGTGGCGAAAGCTGGAACTCTTAGAACTCCATACCCTCTGCACAGTGTTCAAACGCGCTGTGGATCAAATACCGCGGGATGGTGTTGTACTCTGCATTATCGATGAGATCTCGGTCTATGAGACTTCTAGGCTTGGGGAAGAAACTGAGATGGTGGTTAAGAAACTTGTGCAGCTTGCACATCAGGGACGGTATCCAGTATTCAAACTACTAGTCACTTGTTACGATCATGCTTTGGACGTGGGCAGGTACTTCTCTGGCTATACTCTTGACTTGAATGAGGATATTGAGATGGACGATGGAGCTGATTGGATAATTGCAAGCCAATTGTATTAGAGGTTAATATAAAATAATACATATAAACTAGCTCATTATTAAAGCTATTTCTCTACAGTATTAGTATTATAATAGTAGCTATATTGCTTTTAACAGAAGTAGTATAAAATATGAAGTATTATCTTTTATTTAAAAATTCTTATAAGTTATAAAGACAGTGGGTTGAGAGCAATACTCTAATCATGACCCGTTCAAGAAACATTTTAACTACAATCCCTTCCTTCATTTTATCCCCACCAATTAACCACTCTTATGCACAACACCAATAATCTTCTCAACGACAGAAGGATCCGAAAGCGTAGTGATATCCCCGAGCTGATCCTGCTCACCCATAACCACCTTCCTCAAAACACGACGCATGATCTTTCCAGACCGAGTCTTGGGCAGATCAACCACCATGAAGATCTTCTTAGGCGCCGCAAAAGGACCGATGTTGTTGCGGACCTGCAGTCTGAGCTCGGCGTGGACTTCCTCCTCAGACGTACGGAATGATTCTTTCAGGCAGACGAAGGCGATGACGGATTGGCCTGTTACTTCGTCGGAGACGCCTACGACAGCGGACTCAGCGACGGCGGCGTGCTCGACCATTGCAGCTTCGATTTCGGCGGTTGAGAGGCGATGGCCGCTGACGTTAATTACGTCGTCGACACGGCCGCGGATCCAGTAGAAGCCGTCTTGGTCGCGGGCAGCTCCATCACCAGTGAACTACAGAATGATCAGTAATTACTCATCTGACTCAGCTCGGTTGAAAACTCACGTAGTATCCAGGATACACCTTGAGATATGTCTCCTCGAATCTCTGGTGATCGCCGTAAACAGTTCGGGCCATGCTAGGCCATGAAGTCTTGAAAGCAAGAACGCCTTCGACTCCGTTGCCGTGGATCTCAGCGCCAGAAACAGGATCGATCAAGACTGTGTCGATACCAAAGAATGGCAGGCAAGCGGATCCAGGCTTGGTGGGTGTAACGCCAGCGAGAGGGGTGACTGCGTGAGAGCCAGTCTCAGTTTGCCAGTACGTCTACTCCAGTTAGTTTCGTCTTTCGAGGCCCTTCATGGTCAACTTACATCAACGATATGACATTCTCCCTTTCCAATGACATCATAGTACCACTTCCAAATCTCAGGAGCGATAGGCTCACCAACTGAACCGAGAACTCGCAGACTGCTGGTGTCATGGTTGACGGGGTCAGATCCAGCTCTCTTCAATAAGCGAAGAGCAGTAGGGGCCACATAGAAGTGGGTGATCTGATGGTTGGCAATGATGTCCCAGAAACGAGAAACATCAGGGAACGTTGGTGTTCCTTCAAAGACAACTGTAGAGACACCCAGAAGGAGCGGAGCGTAGACGACGTAAGTATGACCAGTGATCCAGCCAACGTCGCCAGCGCAGAAGTATCGATCGTTCTCGTGAATGTCAAACACATACTTCCCCGTCGCAGCTGCCCCAACCAGAAAGCCACCAGTGGTATGCAGAATACCCTTTGGCTTACCCGTTGAACCAGAAGTATACAGCAAAAAGAGAGGATCCTCGGCATCCATGGCCTCAGGAGGGATGTAGCTAGGCCACTTGGCCGTCTGTTCATGCCACCAATGATCCCGTCCCTCAGTCCACGCGACCTTGGCACCAGTTCTCTTGAAAACAAGAGTCTGAACACCCTCAAGTGGGCTCAACGCTTCATCTACAATCTTCTTAATACCGATTGTTCGACCGCCGCGCTGACTCTCATCAGCAGTGATGACGACCTTGCTCTTGGCATTGACGACGCGATCTCGCAGCGAACCAGCTGAGAAACCAGCGAAGACAACAGAGTGAACAGCGCCGATACGGGTGCAAGCAAGGATGGCGACAAGAGCTTCAGGGACCATGGGCATGTAAATAGCAACCGTGTCACCCTTTCGCACGCCAAGGTCCTTGAGAGCCCAGGAGACCTTGCTGACTTGCTTGAGTAACTCGCCGTATGTGATAGAGCGCCCGCCATTTCCATCGTCAGTTTCGTGGATGATAGCAACCCTGTCAGGATCCTTGAGGGCATGGCGGTCAACGCAGTTAAACGAAGCATTCAATTTTCCGCCAAGGAACCAAGCTGGGTTGCCCTCGACTAGCGAGCCGCTCTTGACAGTGTGAAAGTCGTGATCCCATGTAAGAAGCTCACGGGCCAGGTTTCCCCAGAAACCTTCGGGCTCCGTGATGGAGAGCTGATGCATCTGCTGGTACTCCTCCAAGCCTAGATATTGTAAGTACGGTAGATATTTCCAGAATTGGGATATAACTCACTGCCAATGTGAGGCTTGCTGGGGTGTCCTGAAGACGTGTTATTAGTACGCAGCTATTTTACAGCCTGGGTTCAACGCACGTGCGAGCATCTTGTCGGGAAGATCTAACTCAATCTTAGTACAATCTCAAACGGCAGCAGAATTCTGTTGAGATATACGTACACCATTCCTCTGCGTCACCATTGGTGACTGGTTGTGTCGATATGGGTTGACGCATGATGTGATCGTATGATGTACTTTTTTTTATGCAATGAGTTGGGGTGTTGGTGGGAGCGTAGTGCGAAGGTTGGAATTTTATCGATATCGTGAAAAAGTCGAGGTGACTGAAAGGGGAAAAGGGGTGAGGTGAGGGAAGGGGTATTAGGTCAGCAGGATCCACGCACCCTTGTCAGTATAGTGTTGATTATGGTGACATGACGCAGTGGCGGCAGTGGAAATCCTTGCCTTGTGATTGATTCAGTGGCTTCAGAGGTCAATTTCGCCGATCCAAGCCGCGGTTCATCTCACTGACTCGGTGACTCAGCCTGGCTCACAGACTCGGCCAACAATGGAGTCTCGCAATTACTAACTATATCTGACGATAAAGTTAAGCTTAAGCCTGCTGCTCCATCACCTGCTCTCAATCACTTGACCACCGATCTTCGGCACTCGACACCTGAATAAGGGAATAAAATTAGATCAATTCTGCCATGAGATTCTGCCACCGCCTTCTATAACAAGTATCAGCGCAACAAGGGAGATCGCGGTATCGGGCCCGTAGCTGCGGCGTAATCTTGGCGATCATTCCACTTATTACCGCAATTGGAAATAGTGGTCTTTTTTTTGCCGTCGTAATCCCCAAGGCGAATGATTCCTTGTCATGTCATGCACCGCCAGTCGGGTCTGGTCTGGCAGTTCTTCGCCTTTACTACCTTATGAGGCAACATCACCAACGTGGAGCGAGTGAGGAACAGGTATTTAGACCCTGCCAAGATGATGTGAAGCTTGTGATGGCTGTGTATTGTATTGGGCCTGCACAATCCATGTGACAGCCCAGTCTAGGGTATCCCATTCCTCTGCTGATTCAGAGGCTCGTGGTTTTTTGTTTTGTTGAGGGTCTCCCAACACGACAAAAAAATGGGGGTCCACTGTGATAATAATAATAAAACAAGTGCTGTAGGGTTGGCCGAAGCAGTTGACAACGCCAAGTCATATGATAAAGCTCGCGACTTGATCTTTCAGTTACCAGAACACGCAAGCCAAGGCTATCACAGATCCCGAGGTTGATGCAATTCCGTAAACTCTTGTGAGCTCCGTAGCAATTTGTGCATGTGAAGTCGTTGCATCATGATGTGATTTGATGTCGCGATGTTTTTTTTTCGCCCTGCCGAGCATTTACTTAGGTATGCGTAGGATCACGCACCTTGTCAACGCACCAATTTGATTTTTGAGGATCGGCCTGAGCACACTGTCCGATTTGCTTGAGTCGAGGGTCCTGGGGCCAACCTCCAATAGGTGCCTGAATTGATCAGGTCAGTCATTCATTCATACGAAGAAAAGAGAAATTGAGCGCACCTTGAAATCCCAAACTTTCACGTCAACAAAGCCTGCTTCCTCCATCCCCTTCTGCTGCAGATCCTTATCGATGATCTCAAAAGTGCGGTTTAGCTTCTTGCCGCCTTCAATAAAGAACTTGCCCCATTCATTAATAGCACAGGTTTCGGTTACAGTGCCATCGTCGCTTTCCATTCTAGGGGATGCTTCGTAGCTCTCAACCCAACCGCCGGGCTTGCAAACGCGGAATGCCTCTTTAAACAGGGCGGACCAGTCGCTGATACTTCCATAAATATAACGCATGTGCACGTAATCGAATGAATTGGTTTCATAAGTCCACTCTTGTGTACAGTCTTCGATTTCGCTACTTGTGCCAGTCTCTGCCTGTCGAGTTAGATCTTTTGGGTTTCGTACAACTTCAGATTGGGGGGAACCCAGTCAGGTTGAATGGGAGAGATATCCATTCCGATCACTTCAGCATTGGGATACTCATCCGCGAACTCGCTTTGCCAAGGTCAGCAGGGAATGAACAACTCATGTTTGTCAAGGCATCTCACATAGCCCAAATACCTGTTCCTCTCAGTTAATCCTATGCAGTCAGGAATGGTCTCAACAACATACCAGTTCCAGTTCCAATATCCAAGACTTTCTACATCCATTTTGAGAAATTTGTTGTGAACATCCAAGGGTAGCGTACGAACCCGAATGTCATCCTTCAGAGGAGCTAGATGGAGTTTCCCCTCCAGCGAGAGGGACAGGAGGTGATGACTGTTCTAGGTCAGTTTGGGGTTTTATACATTACCTCTGGGAACATTTGGCTCACTTGATATCCATGGATTCGTTATGGTGCTCATCGTTCGGTGTCCTAAACCAGTCAGCTCCGAAGCTTACACTTGAGAGGGCTCCCATACCAATACTCGGCATTTCCCCGCTCAGAGTGATACGCCCTCCCGTGGATGGTGTGGTAGTGAAGAATGCTCGAAGAAATTGACTCAGTTGAGCTGGCAGCATCGTCTCCTGGAGCATCCTACATCTTGTCAATAGCCATGGCCAAGAGAATGTGATTCTACATACGCCCTCATTCAAGGTGGCCCAATGATCAGGGTTATGGAAATCTTCAGCAGGCTCGGCGGGGTTCTCTGCTGTGTTTGGCTCAACAGGGGTCTGCTCCGTCGGTGCATGCGGTTCCTCCGCTGGAGGTGACGATACAACGGGCGCCGTCGGAGAGGAAGCTGCCTCCTTTGAAGTCTCTGCCATTTTGCGTATATGTCTTGGTAATTCTGGGGCTGTTCAGAAGTTTGAGCGTAAATAGAGAGACTACCAAAGCGACGGAATTGACAACTCAGCAAGGTTACAACGTGCTGATCTAACGATGAAGAACCCTGTCTTCTCCACTCCGCCATGAACCAAACACCGCCAATATGCCTTTTGATATGTCTGTTATATGGGATTATTATTTAATTATATGGGATAAATTGGTATTGCGGTATTGAATTATTTATTAACGTAATGCTATTTATTAAGGCCACGTTACTCCATCAGCTCATGCCAATGTTTATGTACAGGAACTTAACAGCGACATTTATATAAATAGAGAATCATTACTATGAATTGAGATGAAGTATATTTAGCTTAACTTGATCTTAATATCACCCTTATATATGGCCTCCTTAATGAGCAATCGCCACTATAACAACTTAATTCTCCTCAATGGCCCATTAACCCGCTACACGCGGTCGATTCACAGTTCTTTCGAATACCCAGCACCAAGGACCACAACCACCGTGCAAGCTTTGCAGGGAGGTCTTCAAGGGCAATTGAAATTACTTGTGCTGTTTCTATGGTAAGTCGCGGCCTCAGAGGACCGGATGTGGCGGTGGTGCGCACAAATGCTGATATGGGACGCCTTCGATGGTGGGTGCATTCAGTACATCCGCGTTCTGCACGTCAAGAAATAACTACTGAAGAATGAAGCCGGGGCTGGAAATTTTCTGCAGATAACTAAGAACCTGTTGCTTCTGGGAAGGACTCAGGTTCACGTTCTCTGAGGCAAGCTGATTATCGACAGTGGCAGCAACAAGCTTCACCGACGTTTCGAATGCCCATGGCTGGTTCGTCCGTCGGCTGAGCCTAGACGCTCCAGTTTCCATTAGCAGACCAATCGTCAAGTTCCGTGTTTTGGATAACGACATATTAGGTGCACGAGATTCTGAAAGTCATCCAGTCGATACTATTTTCGAGCTCCAAGATCTCGGGGTGTTCTGCAACGGGTGTATCTTAAGGTAGACCAACGCAGATCTTAATACCATCTGCGAAATGGGCGTTTGTAAGTGCCTGAACCCTGGAGTCTGTGTGTGGAGTTCCGTCCGGAATCTCGAAAGGATTGGCACCACTTATCTGAATGACAAGATCCTGCAGAGCAACAGGCACCGTTGGATCATTAGTCTCGGGATCCTAGGATAAGCCAATTAGTTTCAGGTTATAACGTGGACATATCCAAAGCCATCGTTATGTTGTCACGTACTGCCAGAAAGCAATAGTAGGTAAACATAATCCCCACTGTAGCTGAACGAAAACAGGCGAATATACGGAGTAGGGATCGACAGCCAGTAGACTCCTCTGGCAGGATGACATGCGATCGGCGATTTATCCCTGATATGGTGGGGTATACGGTATACCCAAAGCTATAGTATTAGAGTATCTGCAGAGTGACGCATCGTCCTGTAAATACAGATCTATGAAGGCTTCTCGGCGGGTGAAAGGCCAGCACATCAATGCTTTCCATAATCCTGTTATGGTGTTGGTTGTTATTATAGACTGATTGGGTGTATCTATTCCTATTCGAGATGCGTTTTAATCTTTGGCCAACGTCATAGAATCCTGAGCTCCGGGTAATTGTGATACGGCACTTTGGGGGCCACATGCAATTCAAGAGCAACTATAAAAGGCCTGCGTGATACCTGGAAACCAATCGAAAAACTATGAAGAGCATAGGTGTTCTCCTCAATCAAGATGACGATGTTTTTGTTGTTAATTTCTCTCCTCTTGCTGTTTCCAACTGCATCTATGTCGTTGGTCAAGCGCGGCTGTGAGTCTTTTAAAATCGTGGATAAGAAGGGACACAGCGCTGCCGGAAAACAAGTCCGCGCATCAGCAAAAATAAACTGCACCACAGAAAAAGCCCGAGAAGATGGTCCTCCCATGAATCAATGCGACAACGATCGATACAAAATGGGCATTGTCGTCAACTCAACCGTTAATGCCACCATCTCAGACAAGGCAGCTCTTCTAGAGATTGTGCGAAATGCCGTAGATCCAGTCACAGCACGCAGTGTGAATCTGAACAGAACTCTCGTGATTCCATTCAGCAACCCGTACCATACAGTGGAAAATGGAACCACTGGTTACTGGGCATTCCTACCCGAATTGCACTGTTGGAATGGCGTTCTCAAAGATTGCAAAGGTGACGATGAGGACTGGGATGGGGAGGTGGTTGTGGCCTGCGGCTATAAAATACTCGGCAGAGGGTCTAATGCGAGTACGGTGGAATACGATGGCCAAGTCAGCTTTGTCAAGGAACATGTAGCGAAGTATAGCAAGAGTGACGAGGAGGAAAGACCGTGGCCAGAATATGAAACGGCTGTGGAGTGGGTCGAGGAGCATAAAGAGGACTCTGATTCTGGAGCCCTGAAGCATGCATCAACTTATAGTGCGCGTATGGCTCTCATTTGGTTCTCCCTAACTATTTTACTTTTCTTTATTTAGTTTTATCAGAAATAAGTAATGTCTCTTAACTCTAACGTTGGCCTTGAAACAGAAGCAGCTTGGCACTAAGCACTCTAGCTTTCTGGCAAAGTGATACTGCTGTTAGGCTTCTTGATTGACATGCTACAAGGCTATAAGTGTATCTAGCTTGCGACCACCCTTTGGCGGAGAGATTCACAATATTTACAGGAAAATAGGATCTGTTCATAAAAAGCTCCTATCTGTAATTTCTTTTTACATCTATTTCACTCTAATAAGATTGCCGTATCCTTAACTAGCCCCAACGAGTGAAGACGTGAAACCCTCTTGAAGTTCCTTAATCACTATGCCATTGGCACCCACTGTTCTTGTCCGTCCATCTCAAGCCCGTGCGAGTCACGCATATGCCTTTTGAAGTTATCCTTCCTGCTGTTCGAAATAGCCTTTCGGCAGATAGAACAAGGTAAAGACTTGCCAGAGATACCAAAAGCTGTCGCAAGAGAAGGGTGACAAACTCGAACATGCTTTTTCATATCCTCTTGTTCCGCCTTTCTCTCTGGGCAAACTGGGCATATAACCGGCCTATAGTGATTGCGAACGTGTTTCCTATATCGTCAACTTCTACTCGTGAGAGGCTGAATAGTTTGACTCACGTCACGCGGCTTGCTAGTTTGTATGTCTTGTGAGGAGTCTTACATTCTGGATGCTTACAAAAGTATCCTGTAAGTTTACCGCCATGGACATAATGGTGAGTTGGAGGCAACTCATCTTCCTGGAAGAGCTGTAGAGAATGTCGCCGCTCCTCGCCGCTCCTACCCGACGCTCCGTTGACCGAATTGACCACGGCCATGCTGTGTTCATTCGGCGGAATCTGATCATGAGATCCAATACCAGATAAATCTGGCCTATTTGGCACAGCGGTTGGAGACTAATGCTCGTCGCTTTGATCAGAAGCATCGGTACGGTTGGGTAGAGCAGTTGCATTAATTGTTGGATGGAGCTCGAGTTCGTGCAATGATACGAATTGGGCCATTTCCCCCCTGGTAATAGCTGAGTGATCTTCCATCTTTCTCTTTTGTAATACTCAACAACAAGCATTCCAGAAACGGAGTGAGGACCAACTGAGGAATTATGTTCTGTCAGGCTACGTCAGATCATTGGTTCAATAAACCTAGTACGGAAGCGGATGAAGACACAGTGTCATGTACTTATGAACTTACAACGTTTCTTTCTAGAAATCCTTCAGCTGTAGGAAATCGAGGTGTAGGAAATTTTATGAGGCATAGTTGGATGAGCGGGCTTTTAGCTCCAGACTCGTACTTATCTCAACCTGCAGACTCGAATTGTGCTAGTGCTTACCAAGGTCAATTTCATTGGACTGTTGCAAGTGCGACAGGCCATCGATGATATAATCTTGTTCGCGACTTCAGCAACAGGGTATCAACGCAGGATCCCATTGGCCAATATGCAAGAGGCATACCAATTTAGCTATTGGAATGACGTTTTTACATCCGACAGTTCGCTCGTCGCCCAATCAGCAATGGATTTTCAAGCCGCAATATGCCTGAGGCCTGCCACGCTGCTCACTGAAATGGCATATCGTGTCTCTACGCACTTCATCAACTTCGACCACACCGCGATCGGTGAATTCAGCTCTCAATGGGCATTCACCCTCTCTGCCTAGTAGACTACTTTCATCAATTAACACTTGCCTAGTAAGCTATTTGCGGATATGGGTGAGTATCTAGCAAAGCTATTATCGCGGTACGTTGACTTATTATTAGAATCGAAAGGAACCCAGCAACCGCTTCTGGTCGCTCCAGAACGGGGATTAGTCAAACGTTTTTATCCTCCCCTTTTATTACTAATCGGCTTGACATCCATGTGTCCACGACGAAGACTAGGAGAGGACCCAGAGTTCGATGCTTTGACAGGTCTGGAGCCACTTTTCCGAGCATTTGCTTCCAAAATTGCATTCCTTTGTTGCACCGAGGTTGGTGGCGGAGCAATCTCGGCTTGTGCTGTGTTACAGCTGCCCGATTGTATCCAGTATGTGCTTGGTTTCAACCAGCAAAGTTCAACGAGACGTGAAAAGATCCAAGCTAGCATAGCTTCTATTCTGCATCTATTCTCTGCAGCTCCACCAGAGCATAGTACGGAAAGAGAAAGCCTTCGGAGCCAGGCCCTACATGCATCGCTTGACTTGTGCAAAAGTCGGGTGAATGGATACTTGAAATCGCTCAGGGTCCATCTGCAAGAGTGTATTGAAGCCTGTGAGCGTGAAAGTACCCAGGAAAGTAGGTTCCGTATATTCTGTTTGCGGTTTTCCAATGGAGCTGACGAGTCTTAGGTAACTCGACTCAAGATGAAATGTCCCAAATCCTTCGCCTTTTAGAAACCTGTTTTGACACATGTCACTCTGAACCAGGTGAGTGTTTGGATCGTGTTACCCAGAGTTAACTGCCTATCTAATAATTATTTATTCAAGTAAATCGCTTGAGCGTATGTGACTTGATTACTTCTTTAAGCAACTTTTTCAAGTCCCATATCTTTATTGATGTCAGGCGTCGCTTGGCACGTGAAGATAACATGATGTCAACGACATACTGGTCAGACTTTGTTCATGTCGCAGGTCGACTGCTTACATATAAGCGTGCAGTGGACTTAATGGACTTGGTCGCCAAGATCTGGCCTCAGCTATTTTCAGACATTCAAATATGCATGATACCATCAAGTTCAACAGTGCCTGGCATTCTTCCTATGAATCCGTGGACAGCTGCTCAGATCATGAGCAAAATGACTAGCGATGAGTCCTTGTTGGGTCGTTTTGCCGCACAGCTAGGCTCGCTTTCTATCCACGACATAGACGCCAAGGTCTCTGAACTTTGGCGTAGTGCACCTAAACCAATGGTGCATGCGGAAGTGCTAGTGCATGACTGGCTAGAAAACACCGAGGGTGGAATACGTCCTGAACGGTTTTTCAATCGTTGGAAATTCATCGGATCAAGCAAACCACCCTGCAAACTGTGCTCTTACTTTTTCGATGAATATCCAACTGATGTTCAAGTCCGGCCCTCTCATCAAAATGCGTATTTTGCCTGGCGGATGCCTGATGTGTATGAGCACCAAGGCGAGGAAGCAAGCCGTAAACGAATGCTCGTAATGGATAGCATCAAGACTCGAATCAGAGCGGACGTCATGCGAATACTATCTGAGAAGCTAGCTGATGGACGAACTCATGATTCAAGTGCATATATATCCTTATGGCGTGGCATAGCGCCAGGTCCTCCCAACGACCCTATCTCACTAGAAGCAACTACTCAGTTGCCCGAATCGCACACGCTCTCGACGAAGCACGAACAAGGTTCCACTGATCGAAAGCCGGCCAATGAAGTGGTAAAAGTGCTGGATGAGAATGAAGAAGGGCTAGATGGGAATTATGAAGAGGAATTGCTTTTCAGAGGTAGATCGGCTGTCCGAAAGACTTGATAGAATCAAATTGTGCAGGGTGGTAACCCTAGATAACTGCAGGCAGCTAATAAGACTCCATTCACACGAACCGATTAGGAGAACAACAACTAATTAGTTTAGATACTCCAATAATAAAATCAGAATCTTTATTTATTGCTGATATTAGCCATTACCTAGACTTCTTATTGTAGCCGAAATGCAATCCCTTGGTTATACTATGCCACCTCTTAATCTTAGCATATTTTGGGTTATTACTCAACAAGGAACAGAGAGAGCCGCTTTCACCACATGAAGCACACAGTTCTAAGCTAAAGGCCAGTTTTAATAGCATTTTCATTAAGATCTTTCTTACTATTCATTACATTAATCGCAGCTATTCTTAACGGCATGCTCAGATAACGCCAAGCCAGAATAATAGAAAGGCGCCCGCTGTGCATCTGGCGGGTATGCTCATGTCTACACTACTGACCTTGATTATTAGACAGCATAATGGTTAGCATGAGATTTCTGACCTATATTATGAAACGACGAGCGCCTCTGGGCAGAACTATGAGCTGAAGCTATTGCCACAGAAAAGACAGCTTCTAAGTGCCTGCATGCGGATATTATCTCACGACTCTGATAGCTATCCGATTCTCAAAACAGATGGCACTCAGGCAGATATAACCATTCGAGATAAGCTCTATCATCACTTCACTCAGCACCCAGAAACTTCTTTAGAAAGCTGCTCGCCAAATCTTGGTTTGAAGCGACAGCACTGTCTGAACCTAGAAATTAAGTCGATAATCGAGTCTATGAACTAAGCTACTAAGTTCTGTCTTCTGACTTAAGCTCTCAGCCACAAGCCTTAACTGCAAATAACACATCTAGCTAACAAACGAAACCGCACATTAGAAAATAATTCCGACTTTATGCACGTCTCTGAGATTTCCGGGGAGCCACCAGACGCATATCATGAGTTGCTACGACGGCAAGCCAGCTTAGGCAAGGGCGTTTATGTTGAGTAAAAGGCGCTCCCTAATAGACCAGGGATTTCAAGGGAGAGGCTTAACCTCCAAAGGATCGTTGCGGCTTAAAGGTTGCTATTATTTGCGACCTGTCACTGGAATTTAATGCTATCCGATCACTCTTTGACCTCGTCTGACAGGGACAACATTGCCACTTTGGCACTATGCACGTGCTCCGCCAGCCCAAGCCTGATATGCGAGCGCTGTCGTGGTGTCTCTTGCGACGAGGCGGGATGCGACGAGAAATCTCTCGTACCGAGATATCGACTAGAAGAGAGAGTGGCCTTGGGAGAGCAAGGCAATATTTGTGAGGCACAAAAGCCTTTGATCTTTCTGGGGCGGTTTGGTTCTGGGGACACAGTGCTCAAGTCGAGTCAGGGACGAGATGGACTTGCAGAGCGACTTGGCATCGAGGCATTTGAAATGGAGAGCGCTGGGTTATGATAAGACTTGCCATGTATTGTGGTGAGAGGTGTCTGTGACCATGCAGACTCTCATAAGAATAAGGGATGGCAAGCCTTTGCTGTGGCAACGTCGGCTTCTGTTGTTAAAGCTTTACTAGAGCGATACATCATAACTGATAAATAGTTTCAGAAATTTTAGTTGGAGATGTATGTGTCAATTGGACAGTGTCACATCACCTCTATACCTGAAATCATGAGTACCATCTGCATTCATTAGTCCCCGAAAGTAGACCATCGTCCTAACGTCAAGGCTCGAGCAGGGGAATAGAGATCCCAACGTAGTTCTTAGTATTGCCTTGACATAATTGGGACATGAGCCTCATACACCGTGGAACGGGCCGATAATAGCATCAAATACTATGAAGCATGGTCTGAGCAGTAAACTTTATGTTCTTGCCGTATATCCGAACTTCATTGAGAAGAGCATGGAAGGGCCGGAACCTCTGTCGCGAGAGTTACACTGACCAACTGTCATGTCCAATAGTACACGCTATACAAGAGGCATCTTTGAATCGGATACATTACGTTCTCACCCATACATCCGACAAGTCTCGTCTCCAGAAGGTCCAGACAGATAGCGGTTGTATTGAGCGCAGAAGAAGGTTGAGCCTCGCGAAATTTCCCGGCATCAATTGAGGATTTATGGCACAACGGCGAGGGTTCGATGACATGATCTGGTGAGAAAAGAGAGGATAACAAGAAAGAATAAACTTAATTCTGGTCACAGATAATGAACCGCAGCTGATAAGTATGCAATGCGTCCACTCACAGACAAACTCCAGACGCAGGGCATGAAAAGGAGCCTCAATGCAATACAACACAACAAAACCTTCAGTAATCCCAGCATCGGCAAATTCTGTGACGCGGCAGTTGTGATATACGCGATATGACTGCTATGATGACGACGTCCACACTCTGCA
This sequence comes from Fusarium agapanthi, assembly GCA_001654545.1. Taxonomy (NCBI): domain Eukaryota; kingdom Fungi; phylum Ascomycota; class Sordariomycetes; order Hypocreales; family Nectriaceae; genus Fusarium; species Fusarium agapanthi. The sequence goes on along the minus strand of LTDI01000135.1, from coordinate 42,492 downwards.
ATCTCTCTCTCCTCCGCGAACTCCGAACGCCGTATTTCCTCTGCGCGAATGAAGACTCGTTATCGTCACTGTCTGCTTACTTTATCTGCGTTATCATTGCTCTCCCGTTCACATCTGCCGACGACATTTATTAGCTCCAACGCAGGCATGTCGCAGGGAAAAACTCTCCTCGCCTTGTTTTCCAAATAATATGCTATAGCTAAATAATTATGATGACATTTATTTATCAAAGCGTAAAAGTGCGCTCGGATATCTGCATCAGCTCTACTTGCCGTGTTTACTTGCCGAGCTGGTGTATCATTTTGTCCCCAAATACCCCAGAATGGCCTGTGGGGGCAAATCTGGAGTACCCGAAGACCGAGACTGTCATCAAGATCTGGTCCAAGTTGGAAATTGATATAAGAAGAGTATGGTAGATAGTAAAAAGACAGGAAATAAACCACTTCAGTACCTTCTTCAACAATTCTTTTAATTTTCTTGCCCTTTTTTTTGTGCCTTCAACATGCACAGTGGCTTGGTTGAAACTCTCCTCAGTGCTCTCGCCCAGCATTGGGTGTTAGTACTTACATCGCTGACTGTCGCGTGGCTGGTCAAGAACAGATATAACCATGGTCTAAACAAGTACCCCGGTCCCTTTCTGGCGTCTTTGACGGATTGGTGGCGCTTCTGGGATGTTTATGGGCAGCGACCTGAGGTGACGCTGCAGAAACTTCATGCTAAGCATGGTGATATTGTCAGATTGGGACCAAATGTTCTATCGTTTGCGGACCCTGCCGTTCTCAAGTCCATCTATGGTCTCAGCAAGGGTTATGTCAAGGTATGTCAGTCACTTGGCTGTAGAAACTCCATGCTTACTCTCTCCAGTCCGACTTTTATATCGTCCAACAATCTGTGGTCAAGGGCCACCGTCTCGCATCTCTCTTCAGCACTACAGACAATGACTTCCACTCCCAATTCCGCAGAAGCGTCAACTCTGCCTTCTCCATGAGCGCACTGGTTCAATACGAGCCCTTTGTCGATAACACCACTAAACTATTCTTGGATCAGACCGAGAAGCTCTTTGCTAAGCGTGCTGATGTATGTGACTTTACACAGTGGCTTCAGTTCTACGCCTTTGATGTCATTGGCGAGATCACTTACAGCAAGAGGCATGGATTCATTGAGAAGAATGAGGATGTTGAGGGCATTGTCGCGTACCTTGGCAAGCTGTTCCTCTATGTTGCACCTGTAAGCCATTCGTTCACTTATCCAAGCTCTTGACTGACAGATTCCAGGTCGGACAAATTCCCTTCCTGGATCTCATCTTGCAAAAGAACCCCATCTACCTCAAGCTCTCCCAGTGGGGTCTCTTTGACTCAACCATCGCCGTTGCACGCTTTGCTCGCGCTCGCATGGCTGAACGTCTCATCCCAGAGCTCAAGTCAGTCGATAGCCTCCCCACCAGCAACCTCAAGAAGCAGCCCCTCGGCCAGGACTTGCTCTCCAAGTTCATCGCCGCTCGTGAGGCCCGCCCCGAGTTCATGACAGACACTCTCGTCCAGACCATGGCTGTCTCCATGGCTTTTGCAGGCTCGGAAACTACAGCTATTACTCTCTCCGCCGTCTTCTACTACCTCCTCCGAAACCCAGAGTGCTACCAGAAGCTCAAGAATGAGCTTGATGAGGCTGCCAAGGCCGGTGTCTTTTCTGACTACGAAACTGGTCTGGTCACATTCTCTGAGGCTCAGAAGTTCCCCTACCTTCATGCTTGTGTCCAGGAAGCTTTCCGAATGCATCCCGCCCCAGGCCTCCCTATGGAGAGAATTGTCCCCCCACAAGGAGCGGAGATTGGAGGCGAGTTTATCAAGGGCGGCACCATCGTCGGTGTCTCAGCCTGGATCATCCACAACCGCCCAGAGATCTTTGGAAACGATACTGATAAGTACCGACCTGAGCGCTGGTTGCCCGACCCCAATCTCGATGCTGAGGAGGAGGACAAGCGTATCAAGAAGATGACGGGTATGATGTTCCAGTTTGGCATGGGTAGCCGAACATGTATTGGCAAGAACATCAGTCTCTTGGAGATCTACAAGGTTGTGCCAAGTCTTCTAAGAAGATTCGAGGTAAGCTACAATCATCCCCACATGCATGGATTCAATACTAACAAGAAGCAGATTAACTTTGAAGACCCAAGCAAGGAGTGGAGGATCATCAACGCCTGGTTCGTCAAGCAGACAGACTTCAACGTCAAATTCACACGGAGAGAGCTCGTACAGCCGGAATTCTCAGAGAAGCAGCAATGAATTGTATAATGAATTGTAATGACATAGATTGTAAAAAGTTCATATCACATATATAGATGGTTCTAAGCAATGCTGCTGCTCTTGATGATGGTTCCGAAGGCATCGCCAATCTCGCTCAGTGACACCTTGACCAGCTGTGAGGCATCAACGCCTGGGATGTCTCGATCGCCGACGGCGTCTTCCGGGATGATGACGTCGAAGCCAAGCTCGTCAGCTTGACGCGCGGTAGTCGAGACGCACACATGGGCCTTTACGTGATTAGTCTTGCATCTCAGTTATATAACCCATTGACTTACCATGTATCCCGTGAGAACAACCTTCTTCTTCCCAGTCTTGTCCAAAACACTCTGAAGATCCGTCTTGGTGAAAGAGCCAGGGAAGTTCTTGTGGATCACAGCCTCGCCGTCCTTGGGCTTCAGCTCCTCAAACTCCTCAGCAAGTTTAGTACCCGGGGTAAAGACCGGCGCGCCCTCCGGTGTATCATGCACGACATGCACAATACTCCCATTCGCAGCTCTGTATTTCTCCAAAAGTCCTGCGATGACCTTGCGCGACTCAGCAGCGTTGGTGACTTTGAGCTGGCCCTCAGCATACTCATTCTGCGCATCAATGATGATGAGTACGCTCTCGGAGGGGCTAGCCGTAGAGGCGGGGATGCCAACGAGGTCGCGGAACGAAGTTGCAGAGGCCATTTTTAATTGTTGATTGTATCGTGAGTGTTGAGTGTTGTTACAACAGATTCGGGTGTCTTTATATAGTGGTTAGGTCATTGACATGACCCCTCACCTGGAGCAATGGTCCAACTTGATGATATTCCCATTACTCAGCAACCAAGGTCGAATTAAGGTAAAAGATCACGTAATTGGAAGGAAAGCCGACAGGCAATTGATCTAGGTACAGAACAAAGTCACCAATTACGCCTTGACTAGGCTGGATGTTGACTGTTGTGTCCTTTGGTCCGAAGAGCGTTCTCAAATATCATTGGATGGAGTCATTGGGTTTATGCCCAATTAGTATAATATAGCCGACAAAATGGGTTTTCAATTCTATCCCACTGGTCCATCAGTCGTACTACAGTAATAATAACGTTATGATTCCTAACGAAATCTAGAACTGACTATAATTTCTTACATAACGCTATTATATACATAGGAACCTCTTCAATGGATGATCACTAGTAAGATGAGGATTATTCTAAAATGCTCTCGTCCACTTCTGAGTGGTCGATTTTATCAATTATGAGGGTATTATTAGGGAATATTCTAGTCATAGGATGTCCAGCAATTTGACCGTACATCATCCTCCCATCATTAAATCGTTTTCCAGTCTATGGCGAAAGGGTATATCCATTTGTCCCATACCCATAAGCACATACGTTCCGTGCCTCCCACTTCAAAAAGTCATCCAAGTCATGGTCCAGATTACAACCCATCGGAGGTATCTCAGACTTATCCAATTCTTTCCCATTTAACGAGACTTGAATTGGCATCATTGGACTCGTCGGACTTGACAAAGAGCTTGCTGTCGAGCTATCAAGGTCTTCTTGTGTCTCTGCCCATTGCTGGGTCTTCTGGCGTATCATCTTTGGTCGAATTGGTTTTGGTGACTTGAGCGATGGCATGCGGCAGTCTATGGTAGGTCGGATAACTGTTAGGTGTTTTGTTTCGTCTTGGCGTTTGATGTTAAGGGCTTGGGTGAGGGCTTCGAATGCTTTGTCTGTTTGGCGGGTTATGCACTTGTTGCAATCTGCAGAGGCGCTCAATGTGTGTCTGTGATCGAGTGGTGAATTGTTGGTACTTGATGCGGGAAGGTTCGGCATCATTGAGTGTCGTTGTTGACGCTGTGCCATTGCAGATAGGTTCGTTGTTTGGAGTCGCAGTGGTAGTTGTGTAATATTTGATCCAGCTGATGGTGATGTCCTCTCCTCCAAACTCCTGTCTCGTTTTGTATCTGATCCACCTCTGCTAATAACAGTGAGGAACTCCTCCTTTCCTTCACAGCTACTTGGCCGTAGCACGCATGCAGATTGGCTATGTTGGTCTAATGACGGCGAAAAGGACATGGAATTGCGGACGTCGTGGACTGCAGAAACAGTCTGAATAAAGATGGGTTCGGAATCATCGACCATTCCAAGCGGTTTTGCAGTCGTCGGCCATTTTATTAGTGATAGAGCTGGTGATGCTGGCTTGGCGCTTGGTATGTCTGGGCTCTCGAACGACAGGGATGGTTCGCTGTCGGTAGGTGATTTAGTAGCGGGCGTTTGCGATAGCTGGAGAGCTTTGCATCGTTGCTCCCAAAACTCAAGGCCATCGAACCTCTTTACCATTTTGTTTGTGGTATATGCTAGCACAATAGAAAATCCATAGAATAAATAGTAATGTTCTAGTTAGAGAAAAAAAGTAAACATGGAGAAAAAAGAATGGGGTCGTTTAGTTGAAATTATACTGAGACAATAACATAATCAAGGGAGCGCCCCTAAGGACGAGGGCGAAGCTACTGTAATTAGACACAAAGCCCCATTTTCATTCCGGCACTGTTACGATATGACGTCCTCGTATTGAGCAGAGCCTAGTGGTAGACTCGGCGACACCTACGAGCTACAAGGGCTGATTGATGGTATCGTGACATTCGTTTTTGTGGCTCGTGCCAATTACGTCTGGAACGAGCCGTTGACTGGTTGCACAGCCACGCTCCACTAACACGAGATAAAAATAGCAGCAGTAAACGTGGCATCGTTCTGCAAGCTTGGGCTCTGTTGGGTTAGTCACGCGCAAAGTGTTCGCTCTTGAGATTTGCTGGGATGGAAAATGTATTTAAGCTTCTGGTGTCCGAGGAGTCCGAACGGACTTTGAGGGGAGAGTGGCTGAAGACAACGTTACGCGACTGTCGCCCTGGCTTAGATACGTGATGTAGCTTGACCCTTGGTTACCCTAGAGATCATCAATTCTAGGATACTAAAGGGAGAATTGCCTTACAAAGGGCTACTAAATCAGCTCAAGGGGAAGTTAAAATCCAGATTAATCTTCAGAATCATTGCAAAACCAACGCCAGTGGGTTTGCAGCAATAAATAAACTTGTAGACAAGGTCACAAAAGAATGGGCAACACTTTGCTGCCATTGTCATCCTAGGGTTCTGCGTCATGGATTGTCATACGATTGTAGACACAACACGACCTCATGCAAGATAAGCGAGGCATCAATTCTTGCGGAGTCCTCAGCAGGTCCCTCGCATTTTCTCTAAGTGATATCCGTATTGAGTTGTTCTTTCAGTTCATTTAGCCAGAATGTGCCAGGTACCACGACCAATGCTAGAATTGTGTCAGCGCATTTTAGACTGCAACAAGGAGCACCTATCACTCTAAAGCCAGCTCAGACTAGCAAGATCACAAGCTATAAATGGCGAGGACATTAATAGCCCTAATCTAATTCCTAATCACATCGCGTTAAGAGCAAAAAGCAAAGGCTTCCCCGTGGGGCATCAACCCCTCTAGCCGAGATTTCCGAGGTTCACTACCATCCGTCCCACATGGGTCCAGCCCCTTAGCCCCTAGCAGGGGGCGCCTCACTCAGCAAAGACAAGTCAAGTTTGGGGTAAATCTGGGGTTCATTCTCCTCCGTCTCTTGCTCCTCCTCCTCAACCTCGGGTACCATTTCGATCGACTCCGCCTTGTACCAGGATGAACAACACTCAGCAACCGATTCGCTTCGCCAAGAAGCTTGTCTCGAGGAAGCGCGCGACAAAGGCGTGTCTTAAATGTCGCAAGCGAAAGGTCCGGTGTGATGTCACACGCACGTCGGCGCCTTGTACCAACTGTCGACTTGATGGCTGCGAATGCGTCGTTGCTCGTCGTGCTGATGCTTTGTATGTTGTCGATATCATCTCCACTTCTACTCTACTGACGTGACATAGTCCTGTTCCTCACTGTGGCGCCTCCATCGCCTCCGACAATGCAGACCTCATTCGGGACTGTGAAGCCGTCACGGCAGCTGCTTCTACGACGTCGCCGACTTCGAACGATGATAACCCCATGAGTCCTGTCGACGATGCGACTGCCGTGCTACATATACTAGAAGAGAGCGAATACAAGACATCGGTCGAGCATCAAGAGCGGGTTGACCTCGAGTCGCCCACGACAACCACCACTGAAGATGTCGTCGAGGAGATTAGAGAGATCCCACCGTATACACCCTCAATCATCGAAGAGCCCAGCGAACCCGTACGATCCGAACTCAAAGCTCTATACTCGTCAATGCCTTTCCTTCGGACCCTCAACATGCGCGACTGCGATTTCCATCACCTCAACGCCCAAGGCTGTCTACGCGTCCCGTCCAAGCCGATCCTCGACGAATTCATCCGACATTACTTCCTCTACATCCATCCATTACTGCCTCTCATCAATGAGGCCGATTTCTGGAATGCGTATGATCCTGCACCTAACTCTACGACGTCTGGGACGCCTGTTTCGATGCTTCTGCTGCAATCGATGATATTTGCTTCGTGCACTGTACGTTGACATCACCACTTTCGTGTTGGGTTGTTCTAACAAATAAAGTTTGTCTCTAAAGAGAGTCTCCGCACGCTGGGATTCGCCACCATCCTCGAAGCCAAGGAGGCTTTCTACACCAAGGCCAAGGTAAATAACATACAGTATTATTAGCGAAGCATTTCTGACACTGATCTAGCTTCTATACGACTTCTCGACCGACCCCGATCCCATCTCCATCGCACAGTCCGCCCTCCTCCTGACCTACTGGTGCCCGACCTTCCGCTCCGGACCTGGCAAGGCGAACAGCAGATGGCTCCGAATCGCGATCCAACACGCCAAGTCATGCGGCGCCCACAGTTACGACTCCCCTTCTTACGGCCTACATATATCACAACAAGATGTCAAGAGACGGAACATACTTAAGCGTATATGGTGGTGCTGCATTATCCGCGATCGAATCATGCCCCTCTGCGTTCGAAGGAACATCCAGATCACAAGTGCCCATTTCGACTTTGCCAACTGCTCTCCATTATGTTACGATGATCTCGTCGATGAACTCGAGCCATCGCGGGTCTACAACATCGCTACAAAGCACAAGCTCATTCTGACATTAGAACGCCTTACAGAACTTTGTGTTACGTTGACAGACGTCCTGGGTCTGGTATATCCGACAGAGACATTGCCGATTCTGGATGCGGAAGCACATTCGACAGCGTATGCGCAAGTACAGGAACACAAGAGGTCGTTGAAGAACTGGGCCGTGGCTACAAGACCACCACTCGCCATTCATGATTTGACATTGAGTTCGGGAGGATACGAGGACTCTGCGGTGTTGTTCACCAACCTAGTCTGGATCTACTTCCAGTAAGCCCACCTATCACACTTGAAACATATTCACTGACATCTTCCCAGCGCCAGCCAAGTCGCCCTCTGCAACTACGAACTCCATCTCGGCCTAATATTAGGTCTCGTCAACCAAAATCCCACCGCATCACACGAAACTCAGTTCCTCAAGAACAACCGAAGAGATCTCCGAAACGCCACAAAGAGCATAGCAGAATGCTTCGCCCGACTACATCCCCACCGACTCACCCGCTGGCTACCCAGCAGCGCTGTAGCATGCACAGCCCTCCCCCTCGCGATGCACATGGTCGACATGAAGATGTCCACTGCCTCTTCCGCAACTGAGATCTGGGCCCGTCCGGAAGTTGCTTCCAAGCAATCACGACTCAACGTCCTCATCCAAGTGTTCAGAGAGCTTCACCCCAAGTACGACGGCGTGCATTCTATTTCCAAGACGATTCGATACTTTATGGAGTGTAGTGATCGCGAGGAACCTTCGCAGATGATGCTTACAAACGATCACGCTGATGTCCTGGCCCGAAGTCCAACGCAATATCTCAGACTGGCTTTGACCATCGACGTGTGCCTAAGTCAAGATCGTTTGGCTCAAGATAGTGACTTCCCAGCTGCTTTAAGACGCTTCTTCAACAGAAACCGGTCCTTAATGCCTATGCTATTAGGACAACCACAATTCGCACCAATGCCAATGACGCAGCAAATTACCCTCCCTCGACCTCTCTCACCAGCAACATATGCCAAAAGCTTTTCACGGTGGATGGAAGATGATCCCTCCGTGGGCTTTGCCATGCAGATGGGAATAGACATAGGACCCCAGTCGCCTGTAGTCTACGAGGTCGCAGAACGAGTACAGAAAACACAGTCAGAGAGTACAGAAGAGCCATCTCCTGTGTCTGAGCAGTCACAATTCAGTGAGTCGGTAATGGGTGTGGAAACAACGGGGGATCTGTTACAACGTCTTCAGGGGGCAGTGAGTTGGGCTCAGAATGACCAAGCTTTGTATTTTGCCCAAGAGATGGGCTTGCTGTCTGATGGTATTGGGTTCAATCAAGGTGACAATCAAGATTATAACCAAGGGTTTTTGTAAAACAGCTTGCGAGCGTTGCAATTTAATGACATGCCATGAATATGTATATAATTAATATTGCTCTGTAGTTTACCATACGCCTTGTGTTCTTTTTGGGCCCTTCGTTATAGCGCGATCTGTTACTCTTACTACTCAATTTCCACGGGGGTAGATCCGGCTACCATGATTCCCAGTCCTTGCATCTGTAGCCGAATCCTCGACATGGCTCAGAAGTTCAATATTTGCGTCAGAGTATTGCTGCCCTCTATCCCCCTGGTGGGACGAATCATAAAGAGAGTCTTTCTGTATACGCTTCCCATCAGGCATCGAGTCTACAGCAAAGAGAGTCACTATATCCTCGTCTATACCCTCCAGTCTGCGCCCTTGTCGCCGTAATAACAGACGAGTATCGCCAAGTTGTTTCGACAGAGGCTCTGCGCCAGATGTTTCCGCTGCGGGGACGATAGTATCTATATCGGGGTTCCGTGTAGTTCGAAGAATAGTTGAGAAAGCGGCTGCATAGGATGCAGATGCAGACTTGATGCATAGCAGTCCGACAATGACGATAACTGCAGAGGCTAACAGGCCTAGACCGTAGGCGATGAAGAGGTTGCGAGGCTCATAGGAGAAGGCAATTTGGGTGGTCAGGTAGGTAATATTACCGCGAGATGCCGCAGTATCGTTTTGCCTGTTAGAAGTGTTAACAGAGCTTCAATCACAAAAGTTACATGGGTGCGCTTGCAGTAATCTTGAGTTACTGAAAAGACTTATTGTCGCATTGTCAAACAGCTGCTCCAATGCATTCGCCATAGAGATATTCCCAATCACAGAATCAGGTGCTTCCGGGCGGTCTGTTGCTGCATTTACACCACCAAGAACCTGCATTTCTTTGGCATCCATGAGAACAGAGCTCATGATCTGCGTCTGAGTAGGTTGCATCACACCGTAGTGCGAAATCCTAAGATTTCCAAGTAGTAGCTTACCCAGGGAGTCCATGAGCGCGATGTAAGCGACAGCAGCATTGAACCGGTCCGAGTCTTTATCCTCGTTGAGACCGGCGTCACTAGACTTTACTCCGTTTAGTCTTTGGACTTGTAGCTGATATTCTGCTGACCGTTGTCGAATGTAAAGTTGACGGCATATGTCGAGTTGTAGAGCGCGCATTCGATCGACTTGTTTGCCATGATATAACTTGTGGTCGTGTTGGACGCAGGCATATCGGGTACCACAACGAAGAGCCTAGACGATTTGATGGAGTTGGCCGTCCGATCAATGGATGCTAGCGATGAGATGAGAGAGTAGTTCATCGCACCCCGCAAACCAGCCAAGGCGTAGCCCTCCTCGGTGCTGTTCACTGTGTTAGTGCTTGGAACAAATCCAACGTATCCGGCGGAATTCCCGCAACATGTCTCGTTCTTGACGGCTTCGGCCAGAAGTTTTGCAAAGGTGGCGTTGCGAGGTGTACCGCATGAAATTGAAGGGCCGTAGAAGTCGACAGAATATGAGGAATTGGGAAAGGGTGCTGGGAAAGTCAGGATGGAGCCAAGAGATGCCACTGATAAGAGCACCCTTGAGACGTAACTCGAGGGAGCGTAATATCCTACTCCGCCTACGCCTGTGAATTGGGCAAAGTTGAGCATGTTATTGTAGTCGAGCAGTGGAATGGGAGCGTCGACAACTGTGATGTTTGGACGGTCAGAAACTTGGACTGTAAGTGTAGCCGGAGTAATAACTGCAATCAGCGGGAGCGCCCTGTAAATGTCAGTAAGCTGCAGATAGTTCGAACTCCTTGCCTACCAAGCTATTATGGCCACAACAGCAAGCGCCGGCGCAGCCGTCCAGAGCTCCCAGGTAGTAAAGTCCCAAGCATTATGCAAGACGCCGAAAAGCGAGTTGACGCCCTCGATAGTGACGGATTTTGATCTCAAGGTTCGCCATAGTATTTGCGTGTATGCGAACCCGACCGCTGCTGACAACAGGGCTCTAGCGAGGAACGCTATACCGGTGCCGACACGGAGAAACCACTCCTGCTGGTTTTGACTCTTGATGACCCTCCCGTCAAGATAGTGGTAGTAGAGATGATGGCCGATGGCGAGAACTAGTCCCAGGAATAGACTTCCCGTCATGAGGGCGGGCGTCAGCTTATGGACCGCCATGTTGCAGTGTCGATTACAAGTACGGACCCGGGAATAAGACAAATGTTGGTTTCGTCCGGAGAGACTCAACTACACACAATGCCGCAATCGTCGCTGCGTTAAGTTAAAGTGGGATGAAAAGATGAAAGAAGAGAGCCATGGCAGGCAGAATCTCGCAAGGTTATCCTGTTTTCTGCCTCGGGGGCCAAATCCAATTAGGCGCCCTTGCAAAGAGCCTCAAGATATCTTTACCCCGCAACATAAAAGATTGTCGTATCGGGGGCCATATATAGGATTGGCTGAGAATAAACTGTGTAACCTCAATATTCTTGAGAGAGCCCAGATGTGCTATTTGTAGTCGAGACCCATGGCTTACACCTCACCAAAGAAAATCAGAGCCAAGGTACTTTGTCTTCAGTAGGCTTCATCCCTTGCAGCTATAGCACCAAGCCCTCCATACTCTAAGCAGGCTCGCGGACCAAATTCTCTGTGCTGATTCAAGCTCTCAGCTACAAGCCTTAATTGCCAATAACAGATCCCGTTCATAACTTGGACATTATACCACTATCCCCTCAACTACCTCGTCATAAATCCCTTGGACCAACATCTCGTCCAATAGATATGGAAACTTGACAACGTCCTCCAGCCCTCGTAAGGTCGTAGGCACAGCATCAGAGTCGCTCTATACATGGCGAGGCATTAAATCTTGATTTTAAATGATTTTTCTTAATTTAATTAGCTATTTCTAAAATATATTAAAACTCCGTTATTCTTAAACATAAATATTAATATCTATTTACTATAGGTCTTAGGTATTTCACGCTAGCCCGAAACCCTCGTTAATATGTCCCTGGCCGCTTTGGGATATGCCACTTATCGTTCTAGGCCCAATAGTTAATAGAACTATTGTTTTCTTTACCAATCACAGAAGCCGCTATAAAGTACACTTCAGTTAGTATCTAAGACAAGCTCAACAAGTTAAATCATTTTGCGTTTTAAAGACTGACCTACCCCTCACTACCGGACTTATCCCTTCTCCCAATCCTCTTGCCATCTCTGTAGCCTCCACCATGAGCAACACTACTACGACTACTTCTCCCACTAATTCCACCAACTGGGGTTACCAGCCTGATGGCTACGACCCTGAAGATCCCCCATATACATACAATGGGAACTGGGTAGGCCACTCAGACAGCGAAGGGGTTAATCTTCTTGATCTGTATCCCGGAGCATTTCAAGCTGATCTACCTCCGACAGGATCATGTGTGGTGGACGCTGTCGCTGGTCTCATCACATACCTCCAGTATATGCAGTCAAATTCTTTACCTAACTCAGCGACACCTACCAAATCCACTCCTCCGCCTATCACACAACAGCCCTCCCGTCGATTCATGTACTACAATGGCCGAGCTGTTGCCCTGATGAAACAACAGAACAACCCGCAAGCATGGCCAACTGGTTTCACAGATACCGGCGTATCAATTCGCGACGCCATCAACGGAATCAACACCTTTGGTCTCGTGTCTGATGGTCAATTTCCGTGGCTTACTCAGAACTTTCCCGCAATGGGAAATATCAATGTGGGGGTCAATGATCTTCCTTCTGAAGGCCTATACGGCAGCGCTGCAAACACTCCTCTATTCGCCCCAGCTCGTCTAGACGTCCCCGCGAACCCCAAAGTTGAATCCATTGAGACCAAGGCCGAATATAAGGCAGAAGCGATGACTACCCTATTTCATGTCCAGCAATGTCTATGGGAGGGCTATCCAGTAATATTTGCCTTTCACTATTACTGGCAAAACTTCGAAACCGTGGCGTCGCCAGAGGAGGGCGAGTACCCTACCATCAAAACGATAACCCGAGAGGAAAACAAAGAGGGTCTAGACCCCAAGTTTCCAACGCACGTCGGGATGGTTATCGCTTATGAGTCCAAGAGGGAAGCAACTCGTGTGCTCGTCAAGAGTATGTGGGGCGACAACGACATCCCATACTTCTGGATGCCATATGACTGGATCCTCAATTTCATGGCCACTGAAAGTTTTTGGACGCTGCGAGTGTCCAGCGCAAAACCACAGCGTGACATCATACAGACCTCTACATACACCTTCACAAAGTGTCAGTCAGGGGCGAGGGTGCCATCTATGGAAACTCTGGTAGCGCCCAACGGATCTATATCCTGTGTCTCTCGTGGGCCAGAAATCTTGGACCTATTCTGGAGGGTGGACAGCGGTGGCGTCAACCGGTCTTACAAATACCCCGAAACGCCCTGGGCTTGGGCATGTGTGCCCCCCGATGGATTGGGGCTGCCTGGAGGGGGGGGACAAGGAGCAATTGCTGCTATTTCTCCAGATCCAAGTGTCATGTATTTGTTCTGGATTGGTGGTGATGGATCTGTCTGGTATGTCAAAACCGATGACACGGGTCTCAAGATCGAGGCCCCGAGCCATGCAGCAACAGAGTGGGACTTTCAAAGCAAGGTCATGATCTCCCCCCCTGGAACAGCAGGTACTGGCGGTGGACTCGCCGTCACAAACAGAGCGTCGGGTGATGCATACGATCCTCAGGGTCCAGGCACTGTTCAGCTCTACTGGATCGGATCTGATGGGTCTGTCGAAGTGGCTAACAATTTCATCAACGCATCTGAATGGGTAGTCCAGCAACAGATCGCAGGCCCAGGCAGCGCCGCTCCATCTAGCAATATCGCCGCAGCTGCCGACCTTCCACAATACGGCATAGGGGATGGATATGAAGAAAGCGTTTGGTGGATCTCACCAGACAACCAGCTCAAGGCTATGCTGAATGGATCAACAGGCACAGACAGCATCTGGCAGGATGTTAGCCCCGACTGTGCTGCAATCAAAGGATCAAGACTTGCAGCAGCGCACTGCGTGGATTCTAGAAACGCTTTCTACCTGAGCCCTACCGGTATTGTTCACATGGCCAAGAGTTATATGGGCGGGTCTACTGCCGATGACCAGCCGCTCAGCTCGACTGCACTAGTCCGAGCTGGTAGCGATATTAGTGTGGTTAGCACAGGAACGGATGTTGTTGTATGTTGGGCTGACAATTACTCGGGTCTTTCATCTGGTGTCATGTCATCTGCGTCCGTAACCACTTTGTCCGGCCCATGGCTGATCGGTGAAGGTGGATCTATCCGAGTCACCACAGTTGTTGATGGTACTCAGGTTGTTTATATGTCTCCATTGTGGTGGTGTTGTTACGATTCTTGGCCTGCCCCATCGTCACCCAGTTCCTGAATGATGGAAAATAGATAGTCGGTATTCCACTTAATCTTGGAATAAGATCACTGGCCTTGGCTTCATTAGGCAATCAACAATTTCTATTGGTATTCTTATGTGCTAGCTGATGAAAAGAAAGTGCTGGATTGTCATTCCAACTTGTTAGCCAGCCGAAACCCTTGGTGCGACTCGACAGAAGCAATCCAGGCCATCCACATATCTCTCTGGCACTTGATACTTCAGTGCACCGAACTGACCGGCAGTAGAGGTTCCAGATGGATTTACTTGCCCTAGACATAAAGCCCATTGATTCAGCACCGCCTGGCGCAACGTGTTGCGTGTCTCGATGGCTGTAGCCTCTACTGTGTCTGTGCTACCGCTGTCTGTAGCTGTCAGTCCAGTAAAAGCAGACTCAGCTTTAGCAAGATCCTTTTCTCCCCCATTGTCAAGCCTCTTGGCAGGATCCATGCTTTCATCCCGCGTGGTATCATCCAGCAAGTTGACCACGGTGGGCACAGTTGGCTCAAGGTCTGCCAGTGGCATAACCTCGGGGTTGTTACCTGACCATGTAGAAACTGGAGGCGAAATCTTCAGACCGGTCGTATGCTGTATAGTCGCCTTTTTTGTACCGTCGAGCATAGGCGCTGTGTCCGAGCTGTAAGCTCCCCAGAGTGATGCAGGGACATTTTCTTGCAGCGGTTCGTAGCGGAAGGCCAATATTGACGATTGGGAATTTCCTTGCGGTTGTTTTTGAGAATTATCTTGTGTTATTGTGACAGTTAAGGGAGTTGCTAACCCCGGCGAATCTGCCGTAAGTTGCATTGGTCGGGACAAGATAGGAGGCTCTTGGCCCTGAGCTGATGAGCTAGTACCATTCGTCAGAGCAGTAGCCGAGGCTGGTATCCGAGACATGACACTAAAGATAAGAGTTGATGCACGAACGTTCCAGACCGAACCCGGTTGTTGTGATGTGGTAGCAGCCGTCGTCGGAGCGACACCCCCCGCATTCAGAGTAAGAATATGGTTTGATTGTGGCGTCTGCTCGTTATCTGTGTTGCCTTGCTTCATGCACACATCGATAAAATCTTGAAGGCTCAATACCGGAGGCTGAACCTGCTGTTGATCGCCAAAGCGAACATGTATCGTCGTGACAGTAACGTCGAAGCTCACACATCCGGCAAACGGAGGCCCGGTTAGTGACAAGTCAGCACCAAGGCTAACGCTCAGCTTCTTGTGAACAAAGAGAACATCAACTTCGAACCACACGCTGGCTGATACATACACATCGGCCTCGTAGTGAAGAGGGTGCATGTATAGGATGAAGTCAGCCTGGAAGTCAAAGCTGGCTCCGATAGGGCCAACACTAAAAAGTGCATTTAGCGAGGAGCCTGCCATGAGTGCATCCGGCGTCAGGGCGGTATATGCCTCTCCTGTGATATTCAAGTGGCTGCTATATCTCCAAGCAATGCCGAGCCGTGCTGGAGGCTGCGGATAGTGTGCAGGTGGCTGATATGCCGGGTGATATCCTCCAATGGTGATGCACCAATCTCCTTCGTATGGACTTGGTTTGAACCAAGTAGCGACAATAAAGCCTCCGGTAGGACGACACTTGCTGTTTAGTAAGAAGGATGTTGGCGAAACGGACCCTTGAACAAAGAGTGTGCCATGGGTTATATCTGCTGTGGCCGAGTAATCCAGTTCTATGAAAGCGACAACCTTATCAGACGATGCGCCTCTGGGGAATGAAGCAGTTGCGGTGCCGAGGATGGCTATCTCATCAACCTGCGGTCCTAACGCGAGTGTGAGTACAGCTGAGATATCAACCGTCTCGCATGCAATTCCCAATACTCCAACAGCGACCCATGTAGCCCCGTTAACAGGAGTAATGTATTGTGTACTCCCGCTAGTTCCTTGCAGCTCTGCAAACACACTTATAGCATTGGGGGTTGGGTTACTACTCATGAGGAGGGGAAAACTACCAAGGTCTGTCACTGGTGGTACTGTAAGCTGAGAACCGAGTCCGAAGCCACCACCGATACCTCGGATCTCAACAATAGGTGTCTTGAGAATAGGCCCTTGCAGCTCTGCGTAGGCCATGAGAGACATGAATGTTTGTCCACTATCAGTCACATCCTCGTAAGACGCGAAGGCGGTGAATTCATAAGCTTCAAAAGTGACCCCTAAGCCACCCTGGAAACCCTGTGCCGAAGCAGAGTCGATTCGATCCAGGAAGCCAGCCACGGTCAGATTATCTCCAGTCATACCTAGTGAGAGGCCATCCAGGCTGATGCCAATATCTAGATTAGCCCAGTCGGCGAGATTTGGGGGTTTCCCATGCTCGGTAGTAGGAATACTGATTGTAAGTGCGAAGTTGATGAGTTCAGCAGTTAACAAGCCGAGAGTTGCTGTAGCATCGAACTTAACGACTAGGCCTTGATTTTGTGTGTCGTATTCCAGCCCAATGTTCGAGATGGAAAGCCCATTGACGTTCTTCTGATAGGGTTTCATGTCGGTATCAGTGTCTGGGCCCTGAGCTGGTGCATCGAGACTTTGAGCCTGACCTTTGCTTACTCCGGCCTTTTCAAAGCTAGTTGACTGAGCATCTTTAGTTCCCGAAGGCTCGGGATTTCCAGCATTAATCGTTGCAAGCTTTGGATTCAACGATCCTGAATCCGACCCTGTGACCTTGGACTCATCCGGCTTTGGACTTGGTGGGTTTGAGGTATTGTCTTTCGTGACCTGTGGTTTTGTTGAAATGATAGGAACTCCATCAGCGACTAAACTGAATGATAAGCCCTTTGAGTATGAGACATTTTGATTCGTGGACCCTTGCGCAGATTCATCATTGCTGCTACTCAAAGGGATAGGATCATTCTCAAATCCTGCTGCACTGTTGATCACGCCGACATCTTGAGGAGAAAGGTCTTGGTTGAGCCAAAGAAGGTCAACCGTGAAAGGCGCGTTCATCTGGCCAATAAGAGGAACAGATGCAGGGTGTGGAAGGCTGTTCACGGCGATACGAAAGACAGTCTTGTCTGAGTTGCCCGTGTTTGATTGTTTTTGCAAAGTCTGACTGGTAGTCGTTGCTGGAGGTGTTGAATCATTTTCATCAGGCAATGACGACGATGCTTTCGCATTAGTGGGCGTTTTCTCATCTTGGTTACCTTGACTCGTATTAGGGCCTGGCCGCTCCCGTATCTTTGCGATCTGAACTCCGACTGAATCGATATTGAAAGACACCGATAAAACCATATACGAAATGCCCTCTATCCCTTGGATCGATAGTGATAGCGTGAACTCACTATCGTTCAAGTCAACAGAGGCATTGTTGATGAAGTCGGGAATGTCATCGTCAATCTCTGTGCCGAGGAGCCATTGCAGGAGAGATCCCATCGTTGTTGTCGTCTTCGGAGAGCCAGTATTCTTAGCTACAGACATGGAGAGCCTCCAAGCTGTACCACTAGAGCGATCGTAAGTGAGTGTAAAGCTGTAGCCATCATACACTACCTGAGCACCCAAACTCAGCTTTGATGCCGTTGAGCCATCAAACTTGTACTCGAGATCCAAATATTCCAACATCACCTGACCAAGAAAGTCTTTGACATCCTCCTGCTCATCATCATCGAAAAGAGATACCAGAGATTCAATGCGAATACTTCTGGCCGTGGCAGTAAAGTCCCATCCGTTAGCATAGGCTATGGAGGTTTGGAGGGTAGGCAGTGGGCTGCCTTCGTCCAGCGCTGCCACAGGTAATTCAACGCTACCGGAGAGGTCAAAACTAAACTTGGATCCAGAAGCGTTGCTCGAGTTGTAGTCAACGACTATTGTAAGAGTTGCTTGGGCCAAGGGGATCATTGGAACATCAGACACAGGGGAAGAAGTGGTGGTCGTTGCGTCTCGAGACTTGATCAAAGCCCTGAACTGAACTCCATCTGAAGAGAAAGCAAGAGTAGCGAGGGAAATCTCGGTTGGGATGTAAGCTGGGACTGATTTGGCGTTCAAAGTCCCAGTCGGGTCCAGATTCAAGAGGGACATTGTCGATGCCAGAGTTTTATCCAGAGGCGGTGCCCAACTACTAAGCTCCCATGATGGATCGAGAGTTTGGGCTTCTCCGATAGTATCAGGACCCCCACCTGGCATGAAAGTGGCCGATACAAACCAATTTCTAGGGCTCCATTTCAAGTCCAAGGAGAAACCTGCCTGCTGGCCTGACGGAACGCCGATAGCAATTGCAACATCAAGGCACATTGAGATACTGAGGATTGAACTGTCGTTGAATTCGATGGAACAAGATCGCCATGAGAGATCAAAATCCGATGCGACTGTAGTTGCACCAGTAGTACTGGATTGCTTCTGAACAACGTTTGAAGGGCCGGTTTGGGTTTGATCAGTGTCGGGAGCGGTTGGATTTCCTCCATTCGTACTACTGGTCTTGCTTGTATCTGTGTCTGAAGAACCTGACTGCGTTGCCGAAGTAGCACCAGCTGTATTGGCTACACTTGTGCTACCAGTTTCGGGTATAACCGTGCCAGAGGTACTGGCTTGGCTATTTGTCGAAGAAGCTTTAACCTGGTTCGTATTGCTGGTGGTATTCTGGCTGGTAGGCGTAGCACTGGTCCCTGTTTGGCTCACGGTCTGCAATGCAGCTTTCACCGACTCCAGATCAGCTGAAAAACTGCTTGCCTCAAACGTTTTCGTGATCCAAATAAAGAGGTCTGCCATGGATCCTTTGTCCGTCTCCCGTACTAGACTCAACCGTATAGAAGAATCCTTGATCGTGATGAATGCGTTCACATCATCGCTATTCGGGCTAGTGGCTGTTCCCGGCACAGAAACGTCTACCTGTGTCTGAAGGGTCACCTGAGGTTTGTATTTGACGGCGGCGCCGGTGTAAGCGTACCCCGCTGTGCGTTTTGCTACAACTGTGTACTTTCCACTTGAAGCTAAACCAGA
This sequence comes from Fusarium agapanthi, assembly GCA_001654545.1. Taxonomy (NCBI): domain Eukaryota; kingdom Fungi; phylum Ascomycota; class Sordariomycetes; order Hypocreales; family Nectriaceae; genus Fusarium; species Fusarium agapanthi. Next base: position 23,469 of record LTDI01000135.1, on the reverse strand, counting down.
TGCGACTGTTGACAGCTTGGACAGCCATGGCGCTTCTGGAATCTCAAACTGAAGTCGGAGAGTCGCCCGCAGAACGTCCCCAGACGATATCCAGAGTCCATTACGAGAGGCTAACTGTTCAGATGTGCTCGTGTTAGCTGCTGAAAGCGTAGCACTGACCGCGCTGAGTGCCTCTTGAATCCATGATGCTGGACTGATTCCAGCAGTTGTAAATATATCGGCCATGGTACAGCTTGCTGTCGAGGCGCTGTCATCCAGTGCTAACAAGGCTTGCTTCTTGCGCATTTGAATACCACTCAATGAGTTGCTCGTCACTCCAAACTGGGATTTGATAGAAGCGGGAGCACTTGAGAAGATGAGCTGGTTGGTTCCCATTGAAACTGTAGCTGACAATTCATCGACCTGCGCTGATGGGGCCCCATTAAGTGGAGTAGCTGGTAATAATCTTATCATGAGGCTCAGGGCCGTCAACATTTGACCTATATGTTTTGTGTCGTTGGCCGTAAACAACAGAGTATCAAGACATGAGAAAGTGCAGTCTTTGCTGGAGAGAGACACCGCAAATGGCCCTTCAGTAGTAGCTGCAACAGGAGAGTCAAAGAGAAGACAGTTTCCGGGCCAGTACATGAAAGGCGTACTGCTGCTGGAACTTTGAAAAGTAGAGAAAAGGACATTGCTAGAGACTTTGAGTGTCTCTTGGTCGCCCGAGGTGTACGCGATGCCTGCGATCTGGATGGAGCTATCACCGGTTGAGGATGCTGTTGCTTCGGTAACAGAGACTTCTTCCATGAGACTGAAGAACTGGAGGGGGTTTTGTTGTGAAGACTTGGCACTTGAGGATGCAGATTCTTCCTCCAACTCCGAAATCTTATCAGACCAGCCTTCCTGTCCCTGTTCGGAAAGGAACCTCTTGGGGTCTGGGGGATAAGTAGATATCCCCATCGAATTTGATAGTAGTATTCTGTCTGATGGCGGTGTGCTTTCGGGTCCGAAGTGATCCTGTTGTTGGTGAGAAGTACTCGGCTCGTATCCCCAGTAATTCTTGTTCAGATAACTGTTAAAGACTAACGGCGTGGTTTCAGTCGGCTGAATCATCTCAGGAAGTTCCTCTGGGGTTACATATTGCTCTTTGTATACTATTATCTCGTCACTGACCCGTTCGATAAGGCCATCCAGTACACTGTCAAATCTCGAGTAGACAGTCAGCTGACGGACCTTGCGGTTAGCGTTGGCCGCAGCGTCAAAGTCGAACGGGTAAGGTGAGATCAAACTGAACTGGGCGCGAATGATGTTGATTAGAACGGTGATGAGATCGTTTTTGTATGGGTAGTCGTTGATGTCAGCCGTGCCCTCTAGGTCCTTCTCTTTGAACCAGTAGAATAGCTGATCAAAATTGACACCCTCGTTGAAATGGTTGAAGGCTTCCAGGTATTCATGAGGGTCCATCCTGGCAAGTGTAGTGTACGGATTCGCGCCAGCCCGCCAAGCAGAATATCCGCTCCAAAAAGTTGTAATGGTGTCCAGACGTTTCTGGTTATTGATGTGTAATCCACACGTGTAGTCAAAGAATTTATTATATTGGGACTGTTTCTCTTGGTACGCTTTCAGATTCAAGTCCTTGCTTGTGAGACCCTTCCCAGGCTGCGAGTTCATGTACAGGTAATATGGAAAGCGTGTTGTATGGCAGAAGGGATTCTTCGGAGTGTTTTTGTAACAGAACGGAGTGTCAGTGTCCTGCTTGTATGATTTGGCATAGGTCAGCAAAAAGGCTATAATTTGCCAACCTGTATAGCACACCGTCAGTATAGAGTTTTGATCAAGAGAGGCAAAGTAGGAGTTAGCTCACTTGGATGACCGTATTCATTTCCCGCCGAAATAATGAACTTATTCGGCATCAGCGCTTTAAGAAGCTTGACCGACGTTGAGGAGCGAGATCCGTGGTGGCTCGCCTTCATCACCTGAACCGGGACTTTTTCAAGGAAAACGGCAGCCAGCTCTTCCGTGTCTTGGTATGCGTCTCCTCCAATAAATAGAGAAGCTCTCGGCGGATCGTCCGGTATTGAGGTTGATGGCAGCCATAGCAATACCACCATTATGGAAGCATAATTATCCCCAGTAGCGTGTTTAGCGATAGGGACAGTATTGCAACCCAGAACATTACCCATGGCTCCAATGCAGAGCAGGATAGGCCACTTTGACCCTAGAGCAAGCGGATACTTGCTTGGTAACCCATAGGCAGGTTGCAGGCCCCCGTTTCCAAAGACGTGGTTGAAGCGTTTGCAAACACTGTTAATGCGATACTTCTGCCCAACCGTGTCGTTTGCGCAGTCGGGGCCGAACTTTGTAGCCGGGGGGATGTCTGAATTGAACAGAATATTTGTGAATAGATCCAACCCCAGAAGATTCTCGCAACCACAGACAATGTATCCGAAAGGCAGAGAGATGCCTCCTTGAGATCTTAGTTCGTCATATTTCTCCTCGGTGTAGTTAAGCGGGTTCCTGGCCCTATTTTGGACTCTCTGTGGCGGCAAGGCAATGCCCCATCTGCCGTTGTCATCGCTACAAAACATGGGGTGGTGGCCGCGAGCGGTCTTGTTATTTGAGTTGGGGATGGGGCTCTTGGTCCAGGTCGGGCAATATAGCGTGGTCATGCCATTTCCCTGGCCATCGAACTTGATGTATGAGCATTTTCCGTTGACACGTCCAAGCGACGCCTCCCAAAGAAGGTATAAAACACCGCAGTAATGGTCCCGATCCCAATGCGTGATGACCCAGCCATCAAATGTGAGAGTCAAGGTTCTGATAGCGCGACCTTTTGAATCAAAGACGGCGAGATCGTATTCTCTTTGTATAATCTCGATTGTTTGTTTGATCACCTTCGAGGTTTCGCTACCCTTATAAGCACCACCGTTGGTCCCATCGTGGCCGCCATCGATCAGGATTGCCTTTAGGACGGTGCCGCGGCAACGCTGGTTGTTGGAAGCTGGTTGATTGCGGTAATACGAGGCATCTGTCTCACTGTCTGTCCTTGTTCGCGTTGGGGGATTGTCGACGAGAAGAACAATGGAGCAGTCACCTCCAGGTACTGTAATCTGGAACGTATCCACGCCTAGAACACCAGTTAAAGTGATCGAAGGATCATGAAACGGCTCCATGACGGAGATTCAAGATCGATATCCTTTGGCTTTACTGAGCTGAAGGAGCTGAGTTCGATTTGGCTTAAGTCTTCATCAGATGCTACGACCACAACCATCTGTTGCAAAGACTCAATGACCTCGACTCTGTTCTCTCCAACTGACTACCTAATTCAGTTGTTTCACCCGAGCAGGCGATCCATTCTAGATTCATCCACAGTGCAAGCCTCTTTTCATCTTTCCACTAGTTTTACATAAGCTTCGGCGCTATTGCTTCTTAACAACCCAGTAATAGCAGCTTACAAGAAATAACCAATACCGTGTCAAATGCGATTCGTTAATGGGCCATTAGAAACATTGGAAATACAATAGCCCAGGTAGCATCCTTCAGTTGGCCTGTGCGTGTCTCAGGTCGAAATATGCGGTGACCAGATAGCAACAGGCATGCAAACCCCGCAGCGTCGGACAGAGATGACCTGAGAAACCCTAATCCAGGCCACTGATAGAACATTTACCCATCACCTTGGTAACTTTCGTGTCACTCTCTGCACCATATTCTACTACAATATCCAGCAGGGCAGAGCTTGCAATCGTAGCCGACAAAGTCACCCCAATTACTAGACATACGATATCCGTCTCAGTAATGGGCGTTGCACGCCAGGCGGTTAGATCAACCACGAAAGCAGGCCCGCTATATTTCTCATCCCCAGATGACCCCTCATCATCAGCAGGCGGCCACGTAGCAACAGAGGCGCTACCCGCACCCCAGCCGCTGGAGCTAGACCCTTCTAAGCTAATGGCCGCCTGAATGATAGCGTCTGCAGGGATCACAGCGCCCAGAGCGAATGCGACACGCACACGTTGGAGTAGTTGGCTTGAGTCTAGACCAGTGGCTTTGGAGTTGGTCTCGATAGAGAAAAGCAGGTCTGCGGCAATGGTATTATCGGGGTTCAGGGATTGGTTGAGGACCTGGCAAGATGTTGTGACCGGATCTGAAGCAGCATTCAACGCTGTAGAGCCTCTGAGCTTCGCGACGTTGAGGATCTGTGGAGATGATGGAGTTGGCTCGTCAGTTGCAGTTGCAGATGGAGAAGGAGAAGAAGAAGAAGAAGGGGTCTTCGCTGCAGCAGCACGATGACCGAGGGGTATCGTTCCTGAGCTCGAGTCAAGAGTCTGAGCCGGCGTAAACTCGTCATCTATCATGGCAGTGCTGCCACCAACATCCCCATCGCCAGGAGCGAGCAGCATAGGGCTACCCTTTGTCGGGACGTAGAGCCCAAACCTCTTGGTTTTGGCCTCATCAAAAGCCTTGACTTGATTCTTCGAAGGTTGTATAGTGAGCTCCAGGAGTTTGTCGCTCAGTGCCAATGAAGTGAGGGCGGATGAATATTCGACGGGAAAGTTGCCCTTGGATGATACGCTGGTCATGATGGCCGCTGGGTTCAGACAGCGTGTTCTAAAGTCAAAAACACTCGAATCCGTAATCTTGAGCTGTGGGACAACCATCGGCTTGGCTGGAGGCTTGACTGGGGTATCCAAGGTCACGCCAGGGAAGTCAACTTCGATTGAAGTTGCGTTTAAGGTTGTTCCAACAGCGAAACGCTGATGATGCGGCGGTTGACTGATGTTAAGTCCATATTTCAGACTGCCAGGCCGACAGTCGAACAAACTCATTGATGCGGAACCTGTGAGTTGCATCGTCGTCAAACGCTTGTAGTCGGGCCAAGTTGCCTTCTTCCCAGTAAATATTTGAGGACTAGGGAACGACCTGATGAGCTGTCCGCAGACGACAACACCCCATACAGGAATCTGCCTGTCCATCTTTCGCTCTTCGAATTTGGCTATGTAGATGTTCAGAGCCTTCTTGATCTCATTCTTGCATACATCATCGTTGACGACGGCGTGGTTACCAACGCTGAGGGCGCCATCGACAAGGGCATCGAGCCATAGGGGATCGATATAGAAGGTAAGAATTCCATCTATGTCAAGAATGTCGGGCTCAGGAAAGAGGTAGTTATGCGGAACTGCCTTAAGCGTCAAGAGTCCGTTGTAGATGAAGTCGACGATCTTGGGTAGATACATGCCCATGTTTGAAGGGTCTGCTGCAGTCCGCGCATCATCTTTCCTATCGGTAATAAGTTGCCCAATTTCATATTTCAGCGTGGCTTCGACTGCAGCCATGCCGGCTTGGGATTGCACGGCAGGTATATCTTCCTTGGTACTAGATGAATTCAACCTGGTCTGCGCTGTTTGCCACCTAGAGCTGAGGTCTGAAGGCGTCGAAGCTGTGGACGCACCACTACTCTTGGAAGAGGCCTCGACAACTGATCTCAGCTTCTGCATCCATCCTGGCAGGTCTTCCGAAGTTTCGCTCTTAGTCTTGTCCCTTTTCGTTTTCTGCTGGCCTTCTCTGTAGACGGAGAAAAGGTGGGTACGAAGAACTGATAAGGCCATAGAGAATGGGGAATTCTGGACTGCCAGTGAACGGCCAAGTTGCCATGCAGCTGAATATGAGATATCGACAAAGCCTGTCGTAGTATCGATAATTTGCAGACTTGAACCATGTGTGGCTGGCTCGGCATGATTTATCTCGTCTGATGGAGATATCTGTGGAATCAGAGGGCCGCGGTAAAGTGCTACCGTCTCTTCACCGCTCGGCAAATGATGCTTGACGAAAGTGTAGCCAGCTTCAGTGCGCGCTTGCACCCATTTCGTTTGTTCGTCAGGATTACTGCCCGCTGGTGGAATGACCCTTGCCAAGGGACGAACATTGCCAGATAGTTTTTGAATAGCTTGATCGAGAGCTGCTTCGGTATCTGGGACCCAAGAGAAAGCCCATGAACACAATGAAACGAGCGCTGTCAAATCAGAAGTGTCGGCCACAGGGTATTGCAAGTTGTCCTGCACACCCATTAGGGATACAAGATGCGCATAAGCTGTGACCGTTCCATTGATATTCAGAGGCCCAGATCGATGGCCAATAGTGATGCCGAAGGTGTTGGTTGGTGCATTGTCCAGAGCTGTTGGCTCCTTGGCTTCAGATCTTCGGACATGGCTGAGGTACGCATAACGCGCAATTGCCGGCTGGTTACCAGATTCGCCTGACTGCGGAGAAAAGTAGGCCTCGAAAGTCTTGGAGTTGACAAACACGACATCTAGCATATCGCTTGGGTTCTTGTTGAGCTCTTTGCTGGAAAGAGGTACTTGAACCTTTGGACCTGACGAAGGTGTCTTAAAGTCTTGTAGTTGCTTCCTGCTCACGTTGATTGCCAATGTTGGTGATGGCTTAAGTGGCGAGGTACTCGACGGAAGAGTATTGATCTCATCGGCTGTGAATACCAAGAGAGCAAGCCATGGGACAGGCGTGCCGCCCAGTAAGTTCTCGCTCACTTTACCGCTCTCATCTGGATTAAGTTCCCATGCAAGATGAGGATTTGAGAGTACAATGTTTGGCAGAATACGTGATCCAACAGTTTCTGCTTGAGCAGGATAAACAGACTGTACTGATCCTGGGGGAAGTTGATATCGATTCGGGCCTTGGACATTGAATTGCTTTTTTGTTTTCAATTTTATAGGAGAGTCAGATGTCGAAGGACTGCTGATTGTCTGCTCGACATGGATGGTGTACAGATCCGGAGGAAGTCCAGGTTTGAAATATGAGAGAATTTGTGCCTCACCTGGCTCAACTTGTGGAAGTTGATCCATTGTTGAGTGTCTAATTTCTCAAGTTTCTTTGTCGATGACAAGATTCGTTGATAGACTGGGCGGGCAAATCGCATAAGAGAAGCCGAAAACTACAATAAGTCTAGCTTTATGGATACTGTTGGTCTAGACTAGACTCCCGCCCTATTGCCTAAAGCGATTTACCCTGCATGCCAGATATCAATAGCGTGTCTGCATGTCTTGCCGAGATGAATCGGCCCCGTAGCTATCTGCACTGTGTACCAACCACCTCAACCAACACGGAACGGACCTTACCTTAGCCCCGGTGACTGGAAATCGGTCGAGAAGATGAGTGAGGAATTGATGCTGCATCTCAAGACTGCCATCAATTCCTCAGCTTGAGTCATACTTACTAGCAGTCAGCATTTTCTTCAACATGTCCAGGCCAATTGAGTGCGTGGGTATGAAGCTAGATGCATACATTCTCAATACCTCCGTTGTCGCCGACACTTATTTCCTTGCTCCCACCAACAAACCCGTATATGAAGGGCTTCTGCCAGGACAATTTAACCTGCGACACGATGTGATCCCAGCAGTGGATCTCAACACAGCGTATCCGTCGAGCCAAAACTCACGTATTTCCAATCTTCAGTCCGGAGAAGTCATAGAATCCAGGCTCGGTGTGTATTTGCATTGGTGCGTTCCCAAGCCCTTTAGATCGGGTAGGGCACACGCCGGGGGATCGCAAAAGCCAGCAACTTCGAAAGAGGATTCAAATTCACAATATCAGACCTCTGGAGAAGTTGAAGTGAGCTTTTCTCTTCATTTTGTTAATCAAGTTGCGTTGACAGTATATACAGTATGAATCGGTCCCTGATCGATGGCTCGTCTTTCGGTACGTGGCTGCGTCAGAGCCTACAACAGTTGCCTCGCCTGCTCTAGAGATATTCTTTGTCGAGAGTAGCACTGTTAGGAAGCTAGATGACCTACTTGCTGCTGGGGAAGATGTCGAGATGGGCACATCGCCATTCCTGGATCCAACTCATCCCCCAGAGGATCAACTGCGAACTGTCTTAGGGAAGGTGTCAAGTCTTACCACCACCACTGGCGACCAGACTGACTCCACCCAAACGGAGTGCTACAGTCCTTTAACAGTTCTTGGGACTGGAAACCCCCTTTTTGCGGATTATATGCCGCACAACACTGGCGTGTTTACAATCCACGACGATCTGACTTGGGGCGGACAGCAACCCGGAACAGTTCAAAGCGCAACTGTTTCCTATGCCGTCTACGGCTTCTCATCCCAAGACATCCCGAAGCCCTCCTCCGAGCCAGTGACCTCACCTAGCTCGACAGCCAAAAGCACTGGTACCACCGCTCCCGCTGTAGCTACAGGACCGTCTTCGCCAATCCGAGTGTGCTGGGGCACTTTATACTCGGTTGAATATCAGAAGTCTGCTTCTCCAACCCCAACCAAAGCTGTCGGGATGGCACAAGATTTCAAAGCCAAGACTCCACTGGCAGTAGGCAGCGATGTCATGGATGCCTGTATTGCTATGCTTAGTGGCTCTCAAGACCCAGAAGACCCCTCCATGGCAGACGTTCTAAGAGGAATTTGCGGAGCTACAGCCTTACAGGAATCCAACGCACAGCTTAATCGCGCATCATCTGCCACAACAAACTTCAAGAGCGCTCATGGTGGATATCGTTGGCGTTTGGCTATAGACCAGACTGAAACTACCGGAGGTAGTCCATCCCTGATACCGACTGGCCAACCCAGTTTGATGAGTTCAGACCAGGTATCCGCTCTTCGTCAGCTAAACCAAGCCCAATCATATCTCGATGCACTCTTTCGCCGGAAACGATATGTTAGACACCTCGTATTCTGCGAGTGGTGGAAGCATCGCAGTTTGCAGGGTGAACAAGATCAATTGAGCGTGCAGCGAAGGGCAAAGGCAGTTTCTACAGCGAAAATACTCCTAGATCGCATGAAGATGATCAATTCTCTTGCACAAGATGCACAGAAATTGTTGACAACTATTGAAACAAACCAGAAGGCATATGGCCCCTTTTCAAGGGTAGCTAGGGCCAAGTTCTATTCCAATACTGATCCCGTCTTCGCTCTTCAGGATATGGGCTCTGGCTGGCCTAAAGAATGGGATAAAGAAGCAACCATCATAAGCAACGATGCTATTGCAAGCTGGGTGGCCACAGACGCAAGTTCTCTGGCTAATTGGCTTGATCAAAGCCCATTTTCTCCAGCCAATTCCCCGCCCACCGACGTACCCATCGCTGCAATATGGGAACAGATGTTTGCAAGCCTCGACAATTCAAGTCCGTCAGCCTTGTCGACAGACATGCAGACATCTATAAAAGACCTCATGATCTCCTTTTCGCAAGATCTCATGTCAGGCCAAGCTCCTACAAACCCGCTCATCGCGAACCCAGCGTGGGATTCTTGGAGTGGCCAGCCTTGGCTCCCTGTATTCGTGGAATGGGAGGTCGAGTATGCCCATATTCCCTATAATCAGTGGCAACTGTGCTATAGAGACGACGGTACTGTGGCATATGGCCTCATTCCCGAGTCATCACTTGCTTCGCTGAACCTCACATCTCGCATATTCTCTGGACGCTCCTTACTTATGTCGCATGCACAGAAGCTCATTGTTGGTCTTTTGAACATGGTGTACCCGAGCGTCTCTGGTGCTGGTCCTCAACAGGCTCAAGACAAAGCCTGGATGATTGAGTTCCTGACTGGGCTCAATCTTTCATTTGGTCGGCTTGACGGCTTTACTGAACACTTATTGACACTCTACCAGGGTGTACATGTGACACCTCCCAAGGTCCAGATAACCCTGAGTTCAACAGATGATCCAATCATCAAGGCTAGAGTGGCCAAGCTTGAGGCAGGGGAAGAGATCTTTGCTGATAAAGATCAAGAAAATATAAAGATCTTCTACGGAAGCGTTCCAAGTAGCGTCGACAAAAATGTAGGCGCAGCCGGTGGCCTAGATGTCACACCGTATGGTATTGATCATGAAGGGTTGACGTATGCCGCGGCGGGGGGTCTCAACACGTCATCTGCAAATGACCCTTTTTTCAGGCCAGTTACTCATGGACAAGCCCGTCTGAAGCAGTTCAAATTGATAGATCGCTTTGGGCAAGTGATATGTGCAACGGATCCACGTCCGGGCCAAACAGCAACTCCGTTCTATCCCTATATTGGCGATGGCATCATGTGCGAGCCGTGTACCGAGCCAAGTACGGCTGGGGCAGCTACCGGAACGAAGCTGGCTAATACAGCAATGCCCCTCTCTTCAGATGAAGTATCCAACGGTGACTGTCCATGGTTCCAGTTGGGGCCTCGGATCAACCAGGACGCCAGGCTTCACGCCAATTTTATGTGTGATCAGTCTAGCACTGGTAATAAACAACCAAGCACCGGGAAGTATAGGCCTGCGTCTGAAGGCGAGTCAGGTGTCTTTGCGTGGCTGCTAATCAACTACAACAATCAGTCGCTACAAGTCTACGATGGGGATGGTTCATTCAGAGGAGAAGCGTTCTTGCCCTCAGACCCGAAGGACAGTATTTACTGGCAGACACTGCTTGGCAAAGGTCATGGTCCGGACATTTTGCCCTACATGACACCAACTGAATACGAGCCAATTCTCCAACAGCAACTTAAACAATTAGCGAGCCAGGATGCTGAGAGTAGCAGCGGACCAATGCCGATGTCACTTGGAGACCTGATCATCTCCATGTCTCAAGCGCCGTTCTTGATAGCATTATGGGAAACAGTGGTCGCGTCCCAGGATTTTGTCCAGTCGCCGCCGCCCAAACAGTATTCACAGTTCCCTCCCGCGCTTGTAGGCAGGCCGGTTGCGCTGGCTCGCCTTGGGCTTGGTATCGAACTTGCTACAGCGCCTATGTGTAGCCAAGCTTATGCCGACTACCCCGAAAACGACGCGACAGAAACGCAGGCTCCGTCTACCCCTACCTTAGCGAAAGATTCTGTGCAAGGAAGTCACACTGGCAAGACGACGAGCCAAGCTACGACTCCAGAGGTTATTGATCCCTCTGAAGGTACCGGGGAAGAAGACCTCACGCGGTATGATTTCCCTATCAAGATTGGAGATATGCTTGGGAAAACAGATGGGCTTGTAGCATACTTTTCCCCGCCCGCAAATTCTACCGACGGCTCTGCTTGGACCATCATCACGGATTACACTGGGAGCGATGATACTTCCTCCTCAAATGTCATCCAACACACAGCCAAGGCTGCGCCACTCACTGTGAGTCCCGCCTACCCACGACTTCTTCCGATACCGACGACGGGGAAGCAAACCATCAATATTACAGAAGAGGTAGTAAACTACGACCTCCGAACCGCCGATTCGATATACTCTTCCATCGTTGCTGTGATGGTAGACCCTTTCCTGCCCGTTCACGTACGCTCGGCTATTCTCCCAGTAACTTCGGCTAAGCTCGATGACGCCGTTGTGAACTCTGAACTCCAACGGCTCGGAGTCTGGCTTCAAACCGGTCCTATTCTGATAGGGGCACGTGGGGCCGATCCTGTTGCAGATGTGAAAGGGCTGGCGACAGCACAAACGGCGGGGGCCGATGTTGCACCAACTTCGACGCAACCCAGCCTTCGGGTGCCGGTGTTCACGGCTGGTCAGGCTGGAGGCGGTACCGAGTGGAAGTGGGTTCAACCTATGGGGGATAAGACTGGGTCGGTGAACTATCATGAACTGGGAGTTGTGCCGCCAATGAAACAAGGATTCGACTGCTTGGCAGGAACAAATCCTTATACTGCTAAGGGGAATTCTATTAAGCTAGCTACAGCCTTAGATGGATATTTAATTCTTAGAGGGAAATAGCCCAATAGTTTATAAATTTGTACTAGTTTTTATAATAAATATTGTTTTCAAAAGTTAAAAGGAAAAATACTTATAACAAATTAAATACCCTTATTCACTCGGGTGCTTGCTATGCCTAATACAGAGGCACATCGCGGCCTGCTAGCCATGAGCTCGTTTAATAATATCAACTTGTAGCTGATCAATCATTGGTAATAGCCAACAACCAACCAGAGCGTCATCAGAGCCACTCCGGTACCGGCTGCTTTGGTGCTACCAATTGAACTTCTGCACCGCCCAGGTTGGTTGGGTGTCTTGTGAGGACATCAACTTACTCATTTTGGAGGCGGGCCTAGTATTCATGAAATTGAAAATATTAAAGAGAAGTCTATTTATAAAAAGCTACTTTACTAGTTGACATGTGCCAGGAGGTCAACTCTTGACCATCGACATTTCCTTGCATTGGGAACGCATCAGTACAAGGGCATTACTCCAGCATCAGCCTAAGAGTATTGGGTTCGAGGTACCTTTTTACCAAGCAATTGGTGTATCATCGTAATTTTGAAAGGTTCCACTGAGTTCTTTACTGGCCTTATCAATAACGTTGACCAACGACGTGACACTGGTCTCGATAGTGATAGACCCATAGACGGAGAGCTGCTCCGTAGAACCATTACCAAAAGTTGCGGCAGCCAAATCGGTCTCTACCAGGCCAGGGTGGATGACAAAGCTAGTAAGCCAAGGCTCCTCGAAGTGGAGACGTCGAATGAACCAGTTCAGAGCAGCCTTACTGCCACCATAAGGGCTGGTAGAGGGCAGTCCCACCAATTGTTCCATGGAGCCCATTGAGCCGAGGAGCGTTGAAATAGCAACGAAGAGGGGGTTTCCGGTCTTGCTGGCCTGCAGGAGGTCTGCCACAGCTTGAAACAGAACAATAGGACCGATGGTGTTGACCTCAAAGTGCTTCTTAATGTTGTCCACGGTTATGTCACGAACTAGACCGCCATCGCTTGCGATTCCGGCATTGGCGATGACGATATCAAGGGCGCTAATGCCATGCTCGCCCTTGAGCGTAGCAACGGCCGCGGCAGCATCGGAGGGCACGCTGGAGTCAAGCTTGACGGTGATGAGCTTGGAACCCTTGCCTACGGGCAGATCCTGGAGAGCCTTGGAGGTTGGATGGGAGGGATCGCGGACGCCGACAATGATGGTGAGCGATGGTCGAGCAAGAAAGGTCTTGACCAGGCCTTTGCCGATTCCGCGGTTTCCACCAGTGATGAGGACTGTAGATGGAGAAGACATGGCGGGTTTGGTTAGACGAGTGTTGAGGATTTGAGTTATGGTTATAGGATAAGAACTGTTGTAATGAATGGGATGATTCTGCTGTTTTTGATTCCTTGTCAAGTGCAAAGAGTCGTTATATATATTAATCCAGGCATAGCACAAGACTAGTATGTTAGCTCGAGGTACTGCCTCCAGCCTGTTGGGACTATTCAAATGATTGAAAACACGTATGGATTTGTCAACACGATGAATTCTGCTTAAATCATCAAGTTTCTGGGACATTTACTAGGATTAATGTTATATAATCGAGCAGCCTTTCCCAATTAAGTAGGATCAATACTATGTAGTCGGACAGCCCACTAACACTAAAGCGTGCTTATAATTAATGAATAGTAATCGCTTGGGGTTTTAGTCAATTGGGGGGTTCCCGCTCCGGATAAACTTTGTCCTCGGACAGAATGAATACACCGACCTACGATAGCGCTACCATACTCATCTATAGCTACGGAGATTAGTCATTACGAGCAATCAGTTTTTTATTCAAAGAGCCTCATTTTCTCCAATTAGAGATAACGGTGGAATAGACGTTATCGAGCTACCTAGATCGCGACCTTGGCTCAATCTGACCAATCAGACAGGGTTGGGCTGCTCAAAGCGCAGAACTAGGTCAGGAAGTAAGATGAAAAGATCTCAAGGCTACTCTGTACCTCCCGATGAATCTTCCTTAACAAACTTGACCTCATCCCAACCAATCATCGGAACTGCTTCAGCACGCTTGAGGAATTTCTCCTCATCCGGAACAACGATCCGATTATACTCGGGATCACTAAAGATCTTTACATCGATTCATTAGTACGACGAAATTGACTATGCGTAGGATATGCCCTTACAGCATGGAGATCCTCCAGGCTCTTAGCCCACATGGTAGCAGCACCATCGAAAGGTGCAACAGGCGGCATACCCGTAGCCGCGAGGTCAAGCTTCTCATCAGCGTGAAACTGCGAGTACTTGACAAGATTCTGCTTGACGATGGGGACAGATAGCCATATCTTTGGATGCTCTTCCGACCAGCTAGATTCAGAATGAGTCAGTGCCTGTTCCGTTGAAACGATGACGGGAAGTCTGGGGGACTTAACTACTTATGGAACTGTTCATACGTAACGTCGTCGCGCTTTCGCAACAGGAGAGTGATGCGGACGATTTTGGCCATGATGTATATGTTAGGGAAGATGCTTGGGAGTAAAGGTTCGGAGATTCTGGTGCGGCTGCGAGGTAATTGTGAAAGAAGAACCAAGACCAGCGTTGGCCCCGGATATATATAAATGGCGCAAATTTAAAGACACGTTATGATATTCGTGAGACGAGATACCAAGTGTGATCATTGACCTCATTCTGCTTTATCGAGTCCGAGTCCGAGTCCGAGGGTGGCACGGAAGCAAGCTGATAGGCTGATGTAATCGCACGACTGAAGTGGTATAAACATCGAGCTAGCCAATCAGAAATATGCAGTGGACATAAATCATTCAACAAAGAGCTACTTCTGCATCGTTAAACTTACAATGTTATCAGACTCGCCAATGGCTTGTTCATTTTGATCAAACTCGCTCTTTGTGCTTCATACAACGGGTAGCTGGACCCCACGGAAGCGCTAGGCCAACAGATCTCACCACGCCTTTTGTCGTACTTTTATCTAGACTAGGTTAGTTACAAAGCTATCTCATCGTTTGAGATGGGCTAGGTGTAGAGGATCGCGATGTTGTCGTATGTATAGAAGGCAAGCTTTCGGATGGACAAAGGCCCTCATTCAGCAACACTTAGCCAAAAGTTCTTACCGACCCTTCAAAAGCACTCAGCATGTCTGCAATCAAGACCGTCTTCCAGTTGGACTCGAAGCCCTCCTTCTTTGAGAGCATCACCATTCGCCCCAGTGGCACTCTTATCGTGACACGCCAAGATACCAACGAGATATGGGAAATTGACCCCGTCTCTAGGGCTGGGAAATGCATCGCCACCGTCCCAGATGTCGCCTCGGTCACTGGCATAGCCCAAGTTCTGCCCGACGTGTACGCCTTTGGAGCCGGGACCTATCGCCTTGAAAACCATCAAGGCACAGTTACGGGATCGTACAGCGTCTGGGTTGTCAATCTCAGGGGCTCAGAACCAGATGTACGACTGGTGGTCAAGATGCCCGAGGTTGGACAGCTCAATGGACTTGCAGCATGGGATGCAGAGGCTGTCCTCGCGGCAGACTCGTACCATGGGCGGATCTATCACGTCGAACTCATTCCTGGCAGCTAACCCATTGCTTTTGAGGACGACAGCTTGAAGGACCCGCCCAATGCACCTGTCAGAATGGGTGTCAATGGAATAAAGATCCGAAAAGTGGATGGGATCAAGTACATTTACTACACCATCACGACACGAATGCTGTTCTGCCGTGTTCCTGTGGACGATGATGTCATATCTACTGACACAGTCGAGATACTCGCTACTGGTTACGCTTCTCAGATCGTCGCAGTCGGGACCATGTTCGAGGGACACTCATCGGCGACCATTCCAGAGGACGTGGAGAGGACACTCGCACATCCGCTTCCGCCTCCGACAGTCGGGCTAGTCCCGGATGATTTCTGCGTTGCGGATGACGGGACTGTGTACATGACAAGACACCCGACAAACATGGTGATTCGAATTCCGCCTAATGGTGGTGAGGGCGTCGTAATTGCAGCGGGGTTTGCCTCCTGGGATGTAGCATCGGCTACAGCCTGTGCTCTTGGGGTGACAAAGGCGGATAAAGATATGCTTTATGTAACTACAGCGGGAGGTAACGTGGTGCCTATCAATGGACAGACAGAGGCTGCCAAGATAGTGGTCGTCAAAGTGGGAGCGGAGACTACACCTTAGTTGTTGACATGCCAACATCTGTAAGATGATCCTAATGTGGTCTTATCCTGGATGCATGGTAGGATAGCTCGGTGCAGTATCTCTGACAGGCTTAGTAGTGCCTCATATTTAGAACAAGAATCTCAGTATCTGATTAAAACATGCAATCATTGGGTAATAAACCCCCATCTTCTCCGCACTTGCGATACTGGATCGAGAAAGTTTTGATGAGAACAAGTCCTGAGTGAGACATAGCTACGTCGAGATCTCAGCTGCTAAAGTGTGAAGCCTTCGTCCATAAACTCGACTGAGATTTGTCTCCTGGTTCGTTCCAAAAGACTGATAACGGCCATTGAGATGGAGGCGAGTTGTTGCCGCGCGTGAAGCATGCTCTGGCAGAGATTGGATCTACCCAGATCATCAACCGCCTGCCGCCCCATCTCGACCATGCCAAGAGACTCGGTTGGGAATGTAAACAGGCGGTCAAGGCATGTAAGAAACATCTTGATAGTAAACAGATCCACATTAGGTATCTCATCCATGACGTCAGAAGAGGGCTGACCGCACTGGTGCATGATCTGCACCCCACTTACGAAATGCTGTATCGCTGACGTGAAGTTGTTCAGCGCTGTCTCGATACTGATGGACATCTGACAACACAACAGCGCCGCTTTTCTGGTAGCCATTTCGTTATCTGCTAGTCTCGTGGCGAGGGCTCCTAAAGAGTTAGTGTACTCCTGGATGCCACGTTGCAGCGAAGTTGTCATCTGCTCAGCCGCAGAGCTGCTTCTCCTCTGGGCGTGGACCCTCCGTAGGGTGTTGAGTGATGCGAGGGCGTGCTTTATCGCTGGTTCTGAAGCAGCGGCCAATGTGAGACGTGTTTCTTTCTCGGAAGTGGAGCTGTGGGTTGGGACAGGTTTGATGGTGAAGTGCTGGGCGAGGTATAGTACCTCCTCTAGTAGCGGCTGGTAGTACAGCGACATTTGGACTATCGTGGAAGATGGAACGGGATGGGCTGTAGAGGCCAAGCTATTGGAGGTCACCACACGGAAGTTCGATGCATAGCCTTCGCATTTGAAGCGTGCAGTGTGACAGCGTATGCATGTCGGCTTGGTCTCGTCACATTTGACTTTGCGGCCCCTTCAACGGCGGTTAGTGGTATGTTCTGAAACAACAAGAGACTGGTATATACGGACCTGCAGGTAATGCAGCCTGTAGATGACTGCCCTCTTGACACGCGCTTACGTTTGCTCGAGACATCTGTAGGCTGCATGGCTGAACAAAGGTCCTTCACCGGATACACCTAGTACAGTTTATACTTTTAACTGTTGTCGCTTTGAGGAGAAAGGGCGCCTCCAACCTCGTAATAGTTGCTGTATATGGTAAGAAACAACGAAAGGTCGCTGCACCGGGTTATTTCAATGTTTATCTCCGCTTGTATCCTTGCTACTGCAATAAGCCGGCACTAAGCCCTACCTGGATACAACATCGAGCTAGCCAATCATGTTCCCAAGATAAGTTCTCTCTGAGCTTTCTAGTCTCTGGCCCGATGCAACCTTCACATGCATCAATTAGGCCGTGTCTTACGTAGAGAATTCTCTTTATTAGCAATAGAGTTCCGATTGGAAGACTACAGAGTAAAGCGTGGGTCTTGGGCGTGACTGCAAGCTCGATATGTATCAGGTCGAACTATACAGGCAGTATCTTTTTACAGGGTTTACGTTCCCAGCTTATGTGTTATGCGCAGAAGTCCTATTGCCATCCCAAGCCCGAAGTATTCACTGAGCTCCTTATCTAAAGATCACATAGGACTACAAAAGGCCGCTTTTGTGACAGTAGCAAATAAGTCCCGATATCTCAAGTACTCCCATCTCTTCATCCCAACACTGCTGTCCCGACGTCATACTTCTCCTCTTATGACTATGGCTCCCCAACTCCTTTGGATAGGCCTTGGTAACATGGGCCGTGTGAGAGCTCCCGGTATCCATCTGTCATCATACTCGTTGATTTCCCTGTCTCTAGGGAATGAGCTTGAAGCTCGTCCAGAAGGGTTGTTTAGACAAAGCACTCCTCGTCTACAATCGTACTCAAAAGCGTCATGACGACTTTGTAGCTCAAGTCGGTTCAGCCAATGCCAATACGTGTGCCTCATTCAAGAGGGTATTGTGTCCTCTGATATCATTTTCTCCTGCCCGATTTCAGACTCTGCTGTCCAAGATACATACGAGTCCATCGTCAAATAAGGCGACGTCCACGGGAAACTCGTTGTTGAGTGTTCAACTATCCCCTGAATTGGTTGACAAGATCGCAAAAATGATGATTGACCGCGGTGCAGAGTTTCTCAGCAGCCCAGGTATGCACATTTTGCTGATAACATATTCGCAGGACTTTGCTTATTAGTATCTATCATTTAATTAGTCTTCGGTCCACCACAAAGGGCCAATAGTGGTACCCTTATCTTCGCAACTGCTGGCGCCACGTCATCAATTGAGAAGATGCGCACATCCATCAAAGGTGTCATGGGACGTGATAAGATCTCTTTTGGAGACGAGCCGCACAGCAATGCAGCGAAATTCAGGCTCATCGGCAATACATTCGCCCTCAATACCATCACACAAATTGCCGAATCATTGACACTGGCCGAGAAATCAAGCATTAGTCCAGCAACTGTCAACAAGTTTGCTGATATCATGTATGGAGGAATCTACTCGGTTTATGCAGGCCGTATGCTCAGCGGCGAGTATTGGACTAGAAGTGAGCCATACGCCTCGGCCGACATTGCGATTAAGGATATCAATCATCTGTTGGGATTGGGCCAGGAGGCGAACAGAGAGCTGAAGAATGCTCAGACTGGTCTTGCATATCTCAAAATGGCAATAGAGAAGTCACCGGGAAATCAGGTTGATGTCAGTGCGATTTACGGTGCCGTTCGTAAGGCGAATGGGCTCGAGTTTGAGAATACTCCTTAGATATCAATGGCATGATCTGGCCAAGCTCAAATGGACCTCTATTTTGCATGGGTTCGGTAAGAGACTAGACAGAATCAGAAGTAATTAAGAAACTTAGTAGTTTTATGTATAAGTTAAGTATAATAAAAGTATTTTTATATAATATAAAGTTTAACTATTTATAATAAACTCTCTTTAAATTATATAGTTTAATATAGCCCCTAGAATTAAATCCTTTACTTTTCTATTCTGTAGTAATATAGGGACGCAGTACAAAGATCACGTGCTAATAGGTGTAATGAGGTCGCTGGTACAGGTATGGGCTCCCCTCAGGTCGCCCCGTCTTTGTATCCCGAGCATGCTGTTGGGCTTCAAGGTGGCGAAAGAGCTTCTCGCGACTGTGAAAGTGCTTCCCGCACGTCAAACAATTGGAGAGGTAGTTTTGACGATACTTCAAGAAATTATCCTCCGTGGGTCGTTGCGTATGGATATTTCTTCCTGTATCGTAGGGGTTGTTATACCCATTGTACTGTTGGGTATGACTGTTCGGAAATGGAGGCGGAGTGCTTTGCGGCTGAGGCGATCGCCGCTTCAGCTCGTTGATCTGAGAGTTGAGACTCTGTAACATATCGTCCTGACGGTTCTTTTCAGAAGCATGCTTAGCTTGTATCCGCTCCATCTCTGCAGCGTGTTCCTTGTCTCTTCGCTGGACGCTCTCACGGTACGCCTTGTTTTCTTCATGTTGCTGTTGAAGCCGAGCCTCAAGTTTTCCAACCCTCTCTGCGTGCATCTTTTCCATGCTGATCTTGAGCTCGTCCATTTCTCTGCTCCTAAGTCTTAACTCAACTCTCTGGTTTTCCTGCTCCTCGCGAAGAAATTCGAACATCTCTTTGTCACGAGCCTTGAGAGCCTCTCTCATTTCTTGATCTCGTGCATCCATTTCTTGCTTCATCTTCTCTCGTTCCTTCGAGAGAGTATCCTGCAGTTCCTGACCAGCTGCTGTATTGTTCAGATCTTTTCCAGAGTCGACCATCTCTGACTGGATGGCGAGGTTAACCTCATCTGGTGCTCTGGCCGACCAGCCTGGGACAAACTGCTCCACAATGTACAGGGCAGAATCTTGAGTGTTTTCGTGCCGGCGAACAGCGGCGCCTTTGTCCACGAAATAACCCCAGAACGCTTTGGTTGACTGAAGAGTCGACTCGCGTCTTTCCCCTTCGGCCTGGGTGACTTTCTCCCAGTGAGTTGTGACAAATGTCACATTCTTAATGCCTTCAGGGCCGCAAAGACGCTTGAACATGACGAGATTCTTGTGTGCACATCCTCCCATGCGGTTGTCGGAAATGCGGTGCAGATAAAGGATGCCTCGTAACTTGATCTTCTGTTGGTATGTTTCTGTCAACCAACCTGCAATCTCCTTGAGGATATCGGTGTCTTTGCGAGTAGTGTCGTCAAAGCCAGGTGTATCCACGAGATATACGTTGGCAAACGGACGGAACTGTTTGCACTTGTGAACCCGAACCTCCTGTGTACCTGATTCTTTATTAGATTAAGAGGCCATGGTTAACTATAGACTATCGACTTACAGGACTCGAGCGCACCCGGCTCACTGATACGGACTTCCTGTTCTGTGCAATGCGAAATAAAGGTGCTCTTGCCAGCATCTGTCATTCCCATAAGGGCGATGAAAACATCAGATGAGCTGGGCTTGAATGGGGCCTGAAACGTTTCCTGAAATACCCCGGCCGAGGCTGGAGCATTCATGAACATTTCTGAATCGCGGTAATGAGCTTGAACCATGTTCAAACGAGTGTGGAGACAAAAGAATTTAGAAGTGTCGCTTTATTTGGGATGTTATTAAACTAATCATATACGTATAGAATGAGCGAGGAGCGAGCTTTATGTGCTACGAGTTGGAGTGAATAATCATAACACTGCAAACAAGGCTCGCGCCAAACTTCTAATTTTAGATACTACTGCAAATGCTTCTGCGTCTTTGGGTGCTTACCTCCATTCATATTTCATTCGGTCAGCAATACAGAGCTAATCAACCCATTCATAGCACCGATTTCTCAGCCTGATTTTAGACTCTGCTGTCTTGCGCCAAGAGCCTCCAGCTGAGCAACCATTACGGTGTTTCATTCCATAATAGGTCAATTTTTCACGTAAGGTATAATAAATACAAGGTAAAGCGCCTGTCTTTGGGGACCATCGACCAGTCGTTATGGATGGATGCCCTATTTTGAGGTTGAAAGTCATACCTCTGGCCCCCAACCTTTGTGTTAGCCCCCAATGCTAAACGCTGTACCCGGACAGAAATCCCTTTTAGGCTGTGCGCTTACCCCTTTATATCCTTTTGGCTACTAAAATAAAAATAAGGCTCGGTCTGCCCGAGCCCACCCTTGTGTTTAAATGTTGCCGCGCAAGGGTTAATGATCACGACTCAACGCAGATCTTCTAATCGTATTTCCTGCAGTATGAATCACGAATTTTCGCTTGCGGCACGGTAAGTCAGCGGCCTCAGTGGTGGCCCTCACATCTAACAAGAGCCAGTTCGCCTTCTGCTGGAGACGCTGTCATCCTTGTGATGGGTATCACTGGTGTTGGGAAAAGTACATTTATCTCCAAGGTCACAGGAGAAGACGCAGGAATTGGCCATGACTTGGCGTCTTGTGAGTAGAGCCGGCATACTGATAGAATCTCTGCTAAAAGCTTTCAAGACACAAAAGGCATCGGAATCTACAGTATGAATGCTGAAAACCGGGTGATTTACCTTGTAGATACGCCATGGTTCAATGACACCTGGCGTTCCGACCTTGACATTCTCAAGGAAATTTCGTACATCGCATCAACAATCTACAAAAACAGAATGAAATTAGCTGGTATACTATATCTCCATCGCATTTCTGACAACCGGGTCTCTGGTTCAGCCGCGAAGAACTTCACCTTGCTGCAAAGGATTTGTGGTCCCGGTGCAGCATCTCGGGTCTTTCTTATAACTACTATGTGGGATCAAATAAACACAAGAGGGCCAGACTATCGTGAGGCCGAAATGCGAGAAACTCGCCTCTCATCTACGGTAGAGTTCTGGGGAACATTGTGTCAACAAGGCAGCCAAACACGACGGTGGCTGGGCGACTATGAGACTGGTATAAAAGCAATCAATGAGCTACTGGCGTTGAACGAAAAGGGGGGCTACTTGACTCAACAGCTCCAAAGGGAGCTGGTAGATGAAGATAGACCCCTAGCAGAAACCATGGCTGGGCGAGAGTTGCTTATGGAGTATTCATCAGTCGAGAGAAAATGCGCCCAGGAGGTTTGGTCCTTCGAGCGAGGAGCCTGCACTGAGTCAGAGGCATCTACTTCTGTTTTGGAAATTCGGAGTCAACTTCGAGATATGAAACTTGCTCAACAAGAATTGCGCGTCTCCTTACGGAGCGTGTTTATCGAAAGAGAGAAGGCGTACAGCAAAGTCTTGCAGAAAGTTTGCACTGAGCAAAAGCAACTGGCTAAAGAGGTCGAGAAAGGCAGACGTGATTATCAACGTCTCTTGAATGATAATAGCGCCAACGATGCTTTATTGGGGGAGGAGCGGCAGAGCTGGCAATTGAGACGACAAGAGCTTGACGACGAAGAGAGACTTGGTCGCAGGACGAGAGCAAGTGCCCAGGAAGAGCGTCAACGGATTGAGGAGGAGGAAACAGATTTCCACGAATCACTTGAACAGCTCAGTCTGGAAAATGAAGAGCAATGCATCGATACTCAACAGATGGTAGAAAAACTACGCAAACGCGACGTGATGAAGCGAAACTTACTACCGCTCCTAGGAGTCCTTGGGGGAACTGGGCTGGCCATTGCCGGTACATTAACGGGATTGGCTCCGCTCGCAGGAGCAGGAATAGGCGTGGGTTTTGCATATGCTTCTAAACTAGAGTTCTCTCGGAAGGCGGAAGATCATAACAGCAGTACGTTCTCTCTGTGGGAGGGAGCTTTGGGAGGAGGCCAAGGGGCCGCGGGGGCAAGTCTAGACTAATCAGGGATTATGTTATTAATGTTTGGCCTAGTCTCACGGTCCCATCTTAGCTTGCGGAAGATTCAATTCATAATGTAATTGCCTGACATGCACATTCACTTCTATTCTCAGGCCATAAAAGGTTGTATCTTCACATAGAAGAAATAAGTTTATTTCTCATCAGTTTTCACTTCAATGAGATCTACTTGAAGGACTTCAAGAGTATTTATTTCAGCCACCATGGAGGTATGAAGCTAAAAGAGCTAGCAGTCCTAGCTTACATATATAGTTCACCACCATCGCTATCGCTTTTCTTCCTGTCATTTACACCTGCAATACCCCTCGAGAAGTTGGAACGGACCCAAACTGTCTAGGCAGTATATGTACTAACCATTCTATAAAGAAGAAAGGGCTCTATGTCCTTAGGTGCTTTAACCAGCTACCTAGACCGTACACTACTAACTGTATAAGACGAGTCCAGAAACAATGCCGGATCGATTGTATAGCTATTAATCGGATAGGAGTGAGAATACTATAAGGGAGGCTTGTTTTCAGGAAGGTAAGTAACTTTATAAAAATAATTAATATTTTAAATAAGTTATAAAGTAATTAATATAATTCTAAAAGACTTTTAGAATTATAACTATACATAGTTAATAGTATAAAACTTAAAGAAAGCTTATAAT